>PYST01000051.1:0-163878 GCA_003049485.1 Ophioceras dolichostomum
CTGTTTTTTGGTGGTACTTCTGTGGACCTCCCTGCCTAACCAATGCGCCCCTAATTGTGGGGTTTTAATGCGTCAATAGCAATTCTCTATTCGGAAAGCGCCCAGCCGTGAAGCCTTGCGAATGGATTAAAGGTCACGTGAGTGCTCTGCCCCTGTCCAACACCACAGTCTGTGTGACGGGACCACTTCAAATATTGACCGTTTCGTCACTGGAGTTTGTCAGCCTCCACCAATCTTTAGTTACCAGAATCTAGGTAGTTCCTTACTGGCCGGGCATTCCACTGGGAGCACACGAGGTGAGGAGGTTGTTAATGAAGCTGATTGCCGGGTCGACGAGCAACATTCAGTATCGTCCCGACAACGTAAGTTGTTTGCTTCGTTGGTATTCCGTACCTCAAATCGATCTGCCAGTTACCCTTTGCTTTCCCTCCCTTTCTTCTCCCACCCTGCACCCAGATCCCACATTCGAAGCTTCAAAAAACCCAACCCGGCACCTCACTGGCAATTCGCTCAGTGCGTTGTGCCTTCCAAACATCACTAGTTGGAGTTGAACTTCTCAAGCATCTCACAAAGCTCTCGTCAAACAGAGAACCCGGCTAGGGATGTTGGATCCTCCCCGAGCACTCTCGTTATTGGCATCGAGCAAGCTGGGGATATGAGTTGATGGGCCTGGCGTTCCGTGAGAGGGTGTCAAAAGATTCAACACCACACCAGCTTGCTGTCAGCATCGCCCCGACGTTTCCCCACTGGACGGCGCCGAGAGGCCTGCAGAGTCCTTCACGAAGGCTATAAACTCGGCGATCCATAGCTACCTACCTACCTACCTGTACACTTCAGCTACTGGACAATACGCGACCTCTGGTCTATTTTTCCCAAGCAAAGCGTATCAGGCCCGACGTGGTCAAGTTCGATCATGTCGACAAACAGGAGCCCTCCTCAGGGAGGGCTTGATCTCTCACGGAGCGCGTTTGCACTGCATTCAGAAGACGAGGATGACGACGATATTTCCATCAATCCGACTCCTCGAGAGGATGATGAAAAGGAGTATCGTGTCGAAGGCGTCAGGGCGGAGGGAAGAAAGCATGGCCGCAAGTTTTTCCTCATCGAATGGGAAACATTTCCCTTTCACGAGTGCACATGGGAGCCCGAGGGAGGACTGAATCAGCCCCTCCGAGAGGAATGGGATCGCACCAAGGCCGCAATCCAAGCAGGATTGCAGCCGCCGTTCGAAACCGAGGTCCAGAGGTTCAAGGATGCAAGGGCTGTGGCTAGACGCGCGAGGGATCTCAAGAGAAGGAAGAGGGATGCTAAGCGTTTGAAGAAGGGTCTGTCACCCGCTGTGTACTCTCCAGATCCGTCAGACCCCGAAACTGGCGCTCCCGACTCGCCAGATTCAGAGCATGGCTCCCCGGAAGACTCCCAAGACGCCGATTTCGAATCCGACTCGGAACAGGAGGCATCGGAAGGGGACGAGATTGACGATGGTGCTGCACGGTCGAGGAAAGCGCCAACTCCGCCTCGTTCTCGCCAGACTATTTTCAAGGGCAAACCCGATAGATTGCCCGAAGCCGGTCCCAGCCGGCGGAATAGCTCGGTGGCGACGACTTCGAAGACAGGAAGCTCTCGGATCACTGGTGCACGGCCAAGCACGGACGGGCGGTCCGCAACAGGCTACCAAGGAACAGCGCGGAGGGCGTCCGCGGACAAGGCTTCTACGGCTTCGGCGTCGAAACCGGGGACTTCGGGCCTCGCCTCGAAAATAACTGCTAGCCGTCGATCGCCTCCACCTCCGCAGGCACGGGGCGCCGCCGAAACGCTCCTACCGCGAGCCCCTGTACCGGCAAACCCACCCGAGAAGAGCAAAATGGCACGAAAGATGGTCAAATCTCGGGCCCAGCCGGTAGTGGTGGGGAATGTTTTTGCGGGCGGAACGAAGAGAAAGCCGAGAAACAACTTGGGTATCCGCATGGCCGACGAGACGTCAAAGCCAAAGCTCTTTCGTAACCGTTCTCTGAGACGGAAGGCCGAGCTCAAAGGCAGAGACAGGGAGAATACCGCTATCCCCGTCTCAGAGCTGGCGGACGACATGCTCATTGACCTGAGCAAGCACCCTAAAAGCCCGCGTTCTGGTAAGGCGCCCGAGAGCGCGCAAGAAGAACGGCCTGCAGAAGGACCCAGCGCCGGTACCACTCGTGCACCTTCGGCTCCGGCCTCCCCCTCGACGGTCGCTCCTGCTCCTGCTCCTGAGGCGGAAGAGGGCCCAAAGAAGAAAAAGCGAAAATCGGTTCGCTTCGTCACCAGCGAAAGCCCCGAGCCAACTGCTGCTGCCGGTCCCATTACCGGCCTGGGCATTACCAATGTCTACGATGAACCGGAAGCCATGGATATCGATGGTTCGGAGCCTGTTCAGGCGCAAACAACAACAAGGGCTCCAATGCCTCCTCCGCGGAAGCTTTCCATAGCTGAATATCAGATGGCTCGACTTGGCATCCAAAACGTCAACAAAACGGTGGCGTTTGGCGTCAGTGAGGCACGCCAAAGTCTCGAGGTTTCTTTCAGCGGCATCCCACGGAACATCGATCACCCGTGGCTCAACGTCTTCATGTCGGAGGCAACGCTGCAGTTCGGCCACGTCTGCCTAGCCGAGACCTTCGTCGATATGGTCGAACAATTTCGGCCGCCCAATGGAAACATCTGCGCCGGAACCGTTTCGAGCGGTCGCGCCGAGGACGAACAGCCTTTAGCCGCGGTAGCCCAGTATTTGAAGTCCACTGCCTCTGGGCTGTTCTTCTCCAGCCAGATGTTCAACATCATACTCTATCCTGCGGGCTGCGACGAGTGGAAATCCGACAAGCTTGGTGTGGATACGTCGATGACCCCAACGAGCCCGGCCGGAGGAGCTCCACCCCTCAAGCATCTCTTCTTTGTCGCGACCCTCGACATCAGCCTCTTCCTGAATTGGAACCCGTTGCCACCGGCTGCTTTTGGCCCCGGCAAGGCCGACCTTCCAGATCGGGTGCAACTGATGGAAAGCGTTTTTGGACTGGGCATGTCGGCATACCGCCGACTGATCCCACCGATCGCGCCCCGCCCCGGACAGCCGGAGGTCAAGCACCGTTTCTTCCTGCTGTTCCCGCAGTCCACCGGCGAAACCGTCCTTCAGGTCTCGCTCTGGCTTAGGGCCTGCAACCCCGAATCGGAGATCTATGTCCATCTGCAGAGCGGCAGCTGGATGGCTTTCCTTGTCCAGGCCACGGCCAAAAAGCACGATGCCGCGGTGTTCATCATCCACGAATCAGCCATCTGGACGCTCCGGCGGATTCCGCGGTTGCTCGACTTCCTGGTAAACACCAAGGAACACGTAGTCTGGTGTTGGCCTGACAAGTCCGTCAACCCGCCAACACTGATGCCGTCCATCGACCTCGCACCGACAGTGGCCGGTAGTCCGTTCGATATCAAGCCTGTCCGCCTCTTCCCCCACGGCCACTGTTTCTTGCTGACGCCCAGCTTCCTGGTTGCGGACCCTATGCGAGCGCTGTCTCTCGTCAAGCACCTCCTCGGTGATTTCACGACCGTCGCAGACCCCAAGGAACCACGACCGTTCTGGAAAAAGATTGTGGTGGCGAGCAACATTGTGGATTTCCTGAACGAGCTCACACTAGAAAAGTTAGCCGTGAGGAATGGAATTTTGAGTAATGGAAACCGGAATGCGCCAGGAGTTCACGCCCGTGAGCAAAAGGCCACCGCCGAAGGCGTATCAATGGAGGACTGTCGGTGCAGTTTCGAACTTGCCTCGCTGCTCCACGAAAAGATCGGCCCACGCTACGAGGACTACCACCAGCAGGAGTACGTGGATGCGGTGCTCTTCGCCCCGGAAGACATTGATCCCAGCGACGAACAGAGCCTCGTCAACTGGTTTGGATGGTGGTCCCTCACGCGAGCAGATCAGTACCGCAAGTTCCACGTGGTAATGTCCAGCGGGTCGTCGCCGTCGCCATCTTGGTCTTCGTCAGACAACCTGCGAGCTAGGCGTTCTAAGCTGCGGATTCCTAACTACATTGCAGACGCGACAAATGACCCGGACGCGTTGCTGATAGCGCAAGAAAGGGAGGCCGAGCGAAGGCGGCTTCAAATTGCTGCCCAGCAGGAGCAGCAACAGCAACAACGGCAGCAACAGCAGCAACAGGAGGCCCAGAACGCGCCTCCCCGTCCTGCGGACGCCCCGTCGCCGGCGGCGGCCCACGATGAGTTGCCGTATTTCGATTCCGAAATCCTGTCAAGCGACCACAGTCGCAATGTCAATGGGTACTTGATGGACCTCCAGTCTAAACAAAACCGTCCGGGGCTTTATCGGCTATGGGGCTTCCCCGTGCTCTGGAAGGACGCTGCGGAGGCCGTCTCGCAGGCGGTTCTCAACCCAGAACCGAACGAGCTGCGAAACTGGTTCAAGTACACGCGCGCCTTCACGGACCGGCGCAACGCTATCAAATACGTGCTCTACCTGGGCTTCTTTTACACCATTGACGACCGCTGGCACGGCCGCAGGGGAAGCGGCAACGCGGCGCGGCCCGCCCGGCGTCCCTGGGTGCTGGCCTGGCGGTCCAAGACGGCGGAGGCCACCGACCTCGTCATCCTGGACCCGGACTTCATCCACGGCTCCGCCGAGCAGATGGACGAGGCGAGCCTGCAGTCGGCGCAGCGCGCGGCGGTGGAGTACGTCCGCGACCACGACCAGGAGAAGGTGGGGCAGAAGCAGCGGCTCAGCACAGTGTGGATCGGCAACTTCCCTACGTACATCACCGGCACGCCGTTCGACAAGTGCCTACGCTTCATAGACCGCAACATCGGAGACCTTGATATAGTCCCGCTACACGACGACGACCTGGCGCGCCAGGGCTACGTTAAGGTCGTGCGCCCGACATCGACGACATCGACGACATCGACACTGGCGCCGACGGCACCTACGACGGCAGCGGCAGCAGCTGGGTCCTCCTCCGCTAACAGCGGCGACGACAGCGAAAGCATGGATCTCGACAACAAGCCCTCGCGACCTACAGCCGCCTGGGAGCAGGGGGCGGCAGCGACGGCCGAAGCTGCTAACGACGGCGGCGGTGGCGCAAACGCCAACGCCAACGCCAACGAGGGCGGGGACGGGGATGCATGCAAGAAGGTGGTCATATTCCACCCGCCCCGCGGCTCGCAGCCGCTCGGGACCACCAAATCGCGATGCACGAACCACCTGTTCGAGGCGGCGAGGCTGGTGAGGGTCAGGGACGGCCGCGCGCAGACCATGGAGTACGAGTACCGGCCGACGATGGAGTGGTACGAGGAGCAGGTGGCCGAGGGGCGCGGGTTCGAGCACGTGCACTTTGGGGGGTGGGAGGACATCGCGAGGGCTGCTGGGGTTGGGCAGGGGGGCGAGTCGCGGAGGGGGTCTTATTGATGGAGATGGGAAATGGAACGAGGGAGGGGCAGGGGGAAGGGCGAGGGCGAGGGCGTGCAGGGGGGAGCTTGTAACTAAGGTGGACGGACATATTCCTGTTGTGTGGGAGATAACACATGAGCATCAGGCGCTGTAATATTTTGAGTGTAATGGTCTAGATACCTATTGCGCTCCGGTTTTCCTTTTTATTTTGACGTTGGTATTTCTTCTTTCTCAAGGCATGGCGTTATAGGATAGCACGAGGGGGTGATGTGAGAGGTTTCTCCCCGAGACACCGTGCGCAAAAACACGTCAGCAGAGAGAAAAGGTAGAGAAAGGGACACTACGCCCGAGATCACTCAGTGAATGAGAGTGGACGATGTTTGTGGTGATGGCGGTGGTGAACATGATAATATTATTACAGGTGTGGCTTTAGCGGTGCTAAATAAGTGCGGAAACAAACAATGTGCTCCTGGGGCAGCGATTCCCGCACTTCCTTTTTCTAAGAGGGCCGACGACTGCCACTAGTGCTGGGACGGCGCTCCAGGGGCGGATCAGGCCGAGGCTGCTGCTGAGATTGTGTTGGCTGTGACAGTCCCTACCTCACAGCTGCAGGGAAGCTCCGCGCGCTGAGAAGGAGACCCTTGACCCTCCTGATGTCCTCCTTGAGCTTCTTGACCGCGTCGTCGGGCTCGTTGTTCCTACCAGTGCCGTACAGCGAGTACGAGGCGCCCGACGCCATCGTGGCGGCGGCCGGGTACGTGAGCTGGTCGAGGTCGGTCTTGAACGCGTTCAGCGTCGTGTTGACGTGGTCGTAGCTCTCGCTCTCGGCCACGAGGCCCCGGCGCACGGCGTGCAGTGATCGCGTGAGCTTCGCGAGGTGCGCGGCCTGCCCTTCAGCGGGAGAGCCGTGCTCGGCCGGGGATAGGGGCGGCTGCTGGGACCCCGTCGTGGTCGACTGCCGGGCGGCGGTCGCGAAGAGGTCGGTGTATGACGACGACGGCCGGAGTTTGGGGCTCGGCGGGAGGGACACGGTCTGCACGCCGACGTCGCGGTGGAAGACCTCGGTCGGGTCGTCGCAGCTGCTGGCGGTCGTGGCGTCGTCGTCGTCTTTGTTGTTGTTGTCGCGGTCGTGGCCGGGGGTGGTGGTGGCTTTGTTCGGTGATGGCGAGGAGACTGATGGCGGGATCTCCGACACGACTGACTCGAGCTTGGAGACAAGGGCTGACACGCCCGTCAGGGCGGTCTCGTGCAGCTCGATGCGCGCGTCATCCAGAGACGCGACCTTTGGCGCAACGACGTACTGCGCGACGCCGTACGCGAGGGTCGAGAGGCCCGCGAAGGTGTATAGCGTGTTCAGGAAGCCGGTGGGCGTGACAAGTGGCGGTGGACGAGCCGGCTTCGCAAGGAACTCGGGGTAGGTGACGATGGGAGCGTGCTTCTCCTCGCTTCGTTTCCTCTCTAGCGTTTCCTCCTCCTTTGCCCTGTCTGCCTGCTTTTGATGTTCAGGTTCTGGTGCGGGGTCTTTCGCCGTGACGGCCTTCTCCTTCACCTTCTCCTCGTCGAGGAGTGTTTGGATTTGCGACTCTGAGAATCCCTTGAACTTCAGGAACTCGGTCTTCTTCTCCGGGCTCGCCTGGCGCACCTCCTCGTCGCGCAGGAACTGCCTGGCATTGTCGAGGCTTGCCTCTGGGGTTTGCCCGACCTGTTGTGGTTGTTGTTGTTGTTGGTCTTGGTTGTCTGAGTTACCCATCGTCGCGGCAGTGGCTTTGCGCAAGCACAGATGTCGAGGTCACATCCCCAAACCTCCTAAGCAATGTGCACCTGCAAAAAGGTGACGAAGAGAGAAAATGTGGTCGTTCACTTGCAGATGCAATGGGTGATGATCGCAATTTACATCATCACAAGGCGTAGACACAGAGCAATTCATTAGCGGGACCTCGGCACTTCATCAGCCAGGCTTCAGCCGTGGTGGATCCCTGCCGGCGAACCTTGACGTGCAAGCCTAACTCCAAGCCTGAAATTCAAGGCACTAAATTTACTCGCCAGCTTGGTGGAGGAACCAGGTCCGGGGTCTTTGAAGAAAGACGAGGCTCAGTCTTGAATTCGAACGACGGAGAAGATATTTGCTTTGTCTACGGAATCGACTGGTGCTGCTTAGGCTCATTGAGACTTGTCTTGATGGGGGTCACATCGCTTGAATCGGTTCATTTACAACGTTCGGAAACCTGCCCCTGTTGTACCGCTTGATATGGTGACTTGGAAGCCCTCGTCGACTTTTCGCTCACAGCCGAACTCTTCAGCCGATCGGTTTGTCCAGCGCGAGATTCGCGGATCAACTCACAGCCTTCTTCA
This sequence comes from Ophioceras dolichostomum, assembly GCA_003049485.1. NCBI lineage: Eukaryota > Fungi > Ascomycota > Sordariomycetes > Magnaporthales > Ophioceraceae > Ophioceras > Ophioceras dolichostomum. The sequence goes on from PYST01000051.1 coordinate 7,778, forward strand.
GACGGTCTTTATATTCTACTGATATTCGGCCTGCTCTTGGCTGATTCCGTCCCAAGAGTCTTACAAATCCCCGTCCGGACGGCAGGAAAAGGCTAGAGTGTGGACTTAGGCCAATCCAATCCAATTGCCCTTACCCGTCGCCCACCACCCTCCCACCCTCCCACGCCTGCCTCCCACGCCGCCAGCCAACGGGAAACATTGAATCCACGCAGCTGGAGATCTTTGTGCAACGGCATTTGCGCTTGCAAGGGTCTCACAGCCACCGCCAACGCGCCCAAGAAAGAAAGAAGAATCAGGTGTGCAGAAATATCCCTTCAGGTAAGTCGAATCAGGACACGCGTTTATTTTAGAGTGGCTTTCCTTTTCACTCGCTTCGTTCCTCGTACCCCTTTGTTTCATGATCGAGATAGCACGTGGTGGCAAACGACGGCCTCAGTTTGACTCCTCTCGATCTCCAAATTCTCGCCGGCCAGATCAGATTGAATTGCCTCGCGACCAAGTAACTCCAAATCTTGTTGGCGTTCTGGAATTTTGGGGTACCGAATCATTCGATCCACGGACCGTAAGCGAGAACGGCAGAGAGCTGGAGGAGGGCGATTTGAGTGAGGCAAGTGCCATACGCCGCCGTAGTGACGAGCGTCTGCATCAGGGGCACATCACAAACCGTCCACGGCGCACCATCACCACAAAGTCGAAGTTTGTTGTTTTCCCGGCACGACAGTCCACCGGTGAAGCTTGTTCTGTGGCTACAGTCCGGTCTAGCACAGCGAAGAGCGACGGGAGTGACGCGAGTGACGGACTGACAGCCTTTTGGCCTCGTTGGTGTGGAACGACCAAGTGATGGTTGGCGTGCGCGTTTTGTCTCAACACGTACTGCGCACCATTTAAAGCTTCCCCAGCCCCAGCCCCAAAATCATCATCATTGTTGGCGGGGTGGCGACCCTCGAAAACTCTCAACCTTATCATTCTCGTCACGCCGCCAAAGAAGAGGAGCGATCGGGAAATCGCCGACGATATATTTCAATATTTCAGTCGGCAGCTTTGGCATACCTTCATCCTGGCACGCCACCTGCACGATCCTTCCTGCTTCCTGTCTTGGCTGGTGCTTGAAAGGGAGATATTCCCTTCCACTCTTGCTGTATCGGTCTTGGTCTCTCCTTACTGGGGCAGGCTTAGATCAGGATCAGAACCTCCCAAGTTTTTGGCCGCCCTTGCATCCCCCACAACCAGCTGCCCAAAGACGGACGGACCAACCACCATCCTCCATCGTTCTGGGCCTTGGGACACCTTTGTCAGATCTCTGTCAAATTTACCTGCCTCGTCCTCTCTAATCACCGCCTCCCCGTCATCATCACCATTGTAATCAGAATCACCGCCATTTCCATTCGCGCGACGCTTCATACTCCCCGAAGATATCTTCCCATCCCGCGCCACTGGCAAGAGGCCAGAGTTACTCGCCCTCAACCCCAAGCACATCCCCAAGCACTCGGCAAATATGGCGTCCCGACCACGGCGCTCAGCCGCTCAGCGAGCAACGGCAGCAATAACTGACATGGCCGACAGAGATTCTGGCCTATCATCACGTTCCCGGCGCTCAGTCGACGGCAGAGGATTTGGCGCCAGCTCTCGGTCCCGTGATCAGTCCATGGACCGCCCGTCTTCATCTGCCTCGGCGGACTCTAGCCACCACGTGCACCTCACGGTCAAAATGCCCTCTTCAAAGCTCCGCCAGGCCACCGCTGGGAGCGCACCCCGTGGACAGATCTCCGTTAACAGCCGCGATCAGTTTGTCGGGGGCGAGATCTTAGCTGGCAAGAGGTCCACCCGCGGCGGTAAGAAGCGCTACGTGGAGTCTGAAAGCGACGAGGAGGAAGAGGAAGAGGAAGAGGAGGAAGAAGAAGAGGAGGAGGAGGAGGAACAGGATGAGATTCAGGTTGGGGATCACGAGGCCGACGACGACGACGGCGAGGAGGAAGACGAGGAGATGGAGCTAGGTGACGAGGACGCTGACGGTGAGGCCGACGAGGACATGGATGTCGATGCTGAGGGTGAGGACGAAGAGCTCGGCGATGAGGACGCCGATGGCGACATCGACATGGACGTCGAGCCCCCGCCCCCACCGGCTATCAAAATCTCCAAGCCCCCTCGCGGGTCCGGTCCTGGAGTTGCGAAGCCTAAGACGACGACCCCGCAAAAGGGCGTGGCGAAGCCTGTCAACAAGTCAAGTGGGCAGAAAAACACAGCCGCTGCCGTCGCGGCTGATGATGACGACGAGGAGCTGAGCGAGCTGGACAGCGATGTCGAGGAAGGGAACGAGACCCTCCAGACGGTTGGCGGCGGTGGCGCCGGCGAGGAGCTCGGCGAAGAGGACGCCGAGGGCGAGGACGATGTCGATGCGGAAGGCGAGGAGATCGAGGTAGCCGGCGAGGGAGAGGAAGACGACGATGACGACAGCGACGGCGAGACGCCCGGTGGCGGTAGCAGGGAGGATACGCCCGATCTCACCAAAATGACGAAGCGCCAGAGGGCCCGGTTTGAGGACGCCCCTCAGGAGTATATGAAGCTCTCGGACGGTAAGGACAGACTCAATCCTATTCCTCTGGCTCTGATACACGCTCTCCACCTTGAGTTGGGGCTTATCCTCTCCCCGAGTTTCTTTACCTACCGAATCCGTGTTTGTCGTCCGTTTGAGGCACGTACTTGGGGCTATTTTTTGGAGTATGTATACTAACGTGACTATATTTACAGAGGTGCAAGCTAAAAAGGTATTCACAGCCGAGGAGCTTAGCATGAGGCGAGCCGAAATGGCGCGCCGTCGGCGAAACCTCAGCGACAAGCGGAACGAGGAAGTGAAGGTAAGTTCTTGTTTGAACTCAGTCAACGAGCAACCTACACGATCGGAACTGACACACGAAACAACCACGACAGATGGAAACCATAAATAAGCTCCTCAAGAAGCAGGCACCCAAAAACAACCGCAAGGGTGGAGGGCAGGGGCAAGACGACTACAGCCCGGACCAAGAGGAGCAGCGGGCCAACCCGGTGTTCATCCGCTGGACCAGCAGCAAGCTCGGCAGCCAGATCTCCATTCCGACGGAGATCCTGGAGGGGCCGGCCGGCCGACTGTTCGCAGGGGGTAACGTGAGGAGGAGCAGCGCCGCCGCAGATGGGGCCGGCGCAACGCCGCCGGTTCACAAGATGGTGAAGCTTGTACAGGAGGTGTCTTAGGAGGTAGGTAGTCCATGGACGGCGTCTTAGAGGGTTACGACAGTGACAACGAGGCTGGCCGAACGAAGCGTTGTCGTGTTACAATGTCATCTGCACGCGCAGCTAGGCTTGGGTTGAGGGGTTTGGGAAAATGTGCTGGCGGACCATCTAGCTAAGTTTCATCTACCTTTGTGTCGGTGTCAAATATGGGTACCGAGGTATTTATAGTGTCCTACAAAATTTATATCTGCCTCTTTGTCGTTCTTCTCGGTGGTCGAATGCGGCAGGCGGGATACTTCTATATCGACCTGTGCTGGAATGGCTCGTTCTGTCCTGAGCATCTAACCCTATCCAGAGGAGCTCGGCACTTAGGTATGTAGGTACCTGGCAAGTGACCGAGAATATATCTCCTACCTCCTATTCACATACCTCCCTACTGTCTACCTGCCTCACCGTGATTATCTTGGTTGTTGTCCATCTAGCATTGACTTGCTAGCACTTACGGGTGTCAAATGAGGGGAGAGGATGCATGTTGTCCACAGTCTAGGCCCGGCGATACCCGCTCGCATTTTGCCAAGCAGGAATCTGGACATCAGGTGGGATGGGTTGGATGGGCGGGCGGGGCGGCTTGCTTGGCTAATCAGTGATTCCTTTGCATTTTTCAGGCCTCGTGCCATGTCAGGTTACCTCCCCAAGAAACCTCAAACCCCCCTGGGTCGGTTGACACACGGGGGCGAATGAGGAGAGCGAGTAAAAAGCAAAGAAAACCCCGATCTCGCAGACACATCTGGTCAGCGTTGCGCTGTCTGTGTGCCATCTCCGCACTTTGCTGCTCTTGGCGGACGTACAGGGTGGTTAGAAACCCGAAAGCCGTGATAGGATGCTGTCGGCATGTTCTAGGTCGCCTCTGGCTTGCTGTTGGACAGCTGTGCTTGTGCTTGTTCAGCGGCACGACTACGGTGTAGAGAGCCACAGGACCTCAACTCAAGCTCCTCCAGCGCTTGTGTCCATGGCTACACTACCTAGGGACCTAGCTTGGAGGCTGATTGGAGCGGTGTCCCTTGAGTAGAAACGTTGAACGAAACCTACGGTGTGCAAGATATGGCCTCGATAGTCGCACGCAAGAAAGTACAACCTACGTACTGTATGTCTTGGCTTTGGACGACGGTCGTACAACTGGCTACCATATCAGAAAAGGCGGTATAGTTGGGGCTAGCTAACATACTAACGTAGCTGGTAGGGACCTAGCTCATTCATCCGCATAAACGGCGGTGGGAGCGGACGGGAGTAGATTAAGCTAAAATTTTGGCTGCAGTCAGTCTTTGGCCAGTCGAGGACAAGTCGAGTCCCATCTCCACCTCCACCACCCCACCTGAGACACTGCGAAAACAGGGTCAATGGGCCGATATGGATGGCGGGATGTCACAGGAGGAGGGGAAGAACCGAGGAGAGAGACGGGAGAGGGGAATTGCGTGTGCGGAGGATGAGTATGATGCTGAGATGCACGAAATACAGTAGCCGTCCCACAGGAATCGGAATCGGTGGAATAGGTGTTAGTTGGGCGGCGGCCAGACTGGAAGCGGAGCAACAGCCGTGGGATGTTTGACCGTCAGTGGAAATCCGGCCGCTATGGAGTGCGAGAATTTGTCAAACTGAGGCCCGGCCGCGATAGGGAGGTAGATGCGAAGGGACGGAATACGGAAGAAGAGGGTCGTCTCAAGTTCGGTCTGGCGACATGAGATGTGAGTGAGCAGGGCGAGAAGGCAAGCTGAGATAGCGAGCAGCCAACAAGCTCTGAGTGGGAGATAGAGAGGCTGGGCAATATTCGGGAGGTGGGTCTTGTGCTGCTGTCCAACGCCCAAAGCAGACAGGCTGGCTCGGCAGGTTAGTTTTGTTGACTACAATGCAAGGTGGGAAGCCGAAAAGGACGCCGTGAGGCTACCCAGATTGAAATCGAAGTGTGGATGACTCTTCATTTTGCTAGTTGTTACACCTGCCTGGGAGCACCAAAAGAGTCACACCACCCTGCGCCCCTCGTCCAGGAAGCAGGAAGGCAGGCCACCGCGACTCGGACATTTCCGTTGTGCGTTCCTTTGCCTCATGCTCCGTAAGGAGGCTTGCAAACGAGTAAACGAGCGAGGAAAGTCCTTGAGCTCGCTCTCTTTAGGTTCAGATCGGTTCTAATAGAGGAAGCTCGAAACCTTTTTTTCTCCTTAATAATCAGCGAAAGGTTGACGGGCCGTGTGCGGCCGGCATTGCATCCAGGAGGTCGGGCGCCTTGGTGCAATGGCAGTTCCTATTATAGCACCAATTCAATCCCCGTCTGAATTGCGAAAGGTGAGAAACTCTAGGCCCAAAGTTCGCGAGAAAAGAAAACAATGAGGTTCCGGTCCGTCGCCGGTTGGAAATTGGTACAAGCGTCAACGTTGGTCTCGGGACTCACAGTTCGCCCCGTTGATCGGTGCAAGTCAGTCAACTTTTCGGGAGGTGACATGTCATCATCTCTCATCAGCAGACAGCACTCTGCGCTGCCCTGCGATGCAAGCTCAGGTCTAAGGTCTTGGGAGCCCAGCCTGTCTCTCCACCTGGCCAGGACGTTCCCTGTTGTCAGTTCTGGGCACTCAATCGATTTTGCATATATTGCGTCCCGTTTCTCCCGCCCATTGTGAAAGGTCCAGAACCATGCCTTCCATACCTGCACTATTATCTTCAAAATCGCCTATAGACCTTGCGGCCCTCGCCTGGCAGCATCACAGTTGCAATTCCGAAAGCATTGAGCTCCTCTGGGCAAGCTCCCTGCCTCCTGCACATATCGGTTCTCGACCACTTTCCCCACTTCGAATCCTTGCATTAGGCCATTGAACAGGCAAGAATTGGATGCAGCGCCCCCCAGCGCCCCACCCCCGCGTGAACAGCGTGCGCTGCCAACCGACCTAGCGACTAGTGACCTCTTGGTCCATTTGATCATATAAATCTTTCTCCAGACGACGACCCCCTCTTCAGCCTGCCCCCAAAGCAGTCCTATCTTCCCACCTCCCGCACACGCTCGTCCCTACCGTGATCCGACGGAGGACCAGGCGAGGTGCCACATTTTTTCAGCATGATTTTCTCAGACCTGTACAAGTCTTCGAAATCCAGGCTTCGAAATTCACAGCCGCTGCCGTCACTGGCCGTCCCTCCGCTCAACTATGACGCGGATCTCCTTAGTAAGGACAAAGCGAGGCAGAAGGAGGCCGTGAGGAAGCACTTGGCCGAGAAGGTGCGAAACGATTGGGACTTCACATGGCCTCCCGTACGGCTCGAGCCCAGGCAAGCCGCCACTTCTGAGCCCGGCGCTGTCGTGGCGGCGCAACCTGATGTCAGACCTTCCGTCGATGAGATTCCCGAAGCCCCTAGAGAGCTCGACACAGATGCGCGCCCAGCTCTTTCGACACCACCAGCAACCGCTTCGGGCGAGCCCGATCTACGCGCCACCACGAACGGGACAGGAGGAGGATCGGAAGAACCAATTGATTCGGGCGCCGAGGCAGACTCGGATGCCGGCTCCGTCTATAGCATCGTGTCGGACGACCCTCAGCGGTATCGGCCCCGTGCTGACTGGATATCCGATTTTTCCGACGACGATGACGGACCAAAGGTGTCCCCCTCGCCCTTCCGCTTTGAGAGCCCGGATTCGGTTGGGGCGACCGTGCAGGCCTCGATGCAGGCACGGAAGGCTAAGCGGCGGCGGGCAGTGCGGGATGAAATAGTATGGAATCAGGGGCTGGCGTGCTTCACGGCTCGACGGGACGCCTGGACCGGAGCCCGTACGGTGCGCCTCAAGCCGCGACCTATGATGTCGCCCACTTCGCCGACGTCGCCGCGCCGCAGCCTTTGGCGCTTTCGCTCGAACCAGAGCCACAATGGCAACAGCGAGCCAACATCGGCTACACTGGCCAGTGGACCGGCTTCCACTACTCCAACGGCCGCTCATGCCCCAATCACCTCCGCCGCCACCACACAGTCCGCCGCGATGCTGGCCGTCAACAACTCCGTCACCCCCTCTCCGTTGTCCCCCGTCACCTCCGCCTCGCGCCATTCGCAGCAGTCCGCCGCTGGAGGTCCTGGGACCCTCACCCCGCCCACCTCTGATGGCGACTCACACATGTCATCCAAGAAGAAGCCTAACAACGCTGTCGCCGTCACCACGCCGATCACGATCCCCCTCCCAAATCCCGATCCCCCAGTGCCGCCATCGGTGGTCGCAAGCTACCCAGTCGAGACGGTCCTGCCCGTACCGCAACCCCTGCTCCCTCCAGGAAACCCGATGCGCGCCTCCATCACGCCCGCCATCTACCTATCGATCTACGACAAAGTCGTATCGCACAGCCTGCAGCCCTCGTGCCCGATCAACCTGGCCGACATGACGCGCAGCTGCGTGGCGGGTTGGAAGCGGGACGGCGAGTGGCCGCCGCGGTCCATGCAGGCGCTCGATTTCCCGCCCACGCCGGGAGGGTTGGCGGCGTCCGCCGTGGTGGGCAGGAGTCGTCGTAAGAAGGAGCGGGAGGAGGAGCAGCAGCGCAAGAGGGAGAGGCGAGACAGCGCGGCCACGGCGGGCAGCTCGGCGGGCGTGGGGAGGCGTCTGAGCTTTGCGGGACTGATCGGCCGGGGCATCGGCGGCGGCGGTGACGACAAGGACAAGGACAAGGATAAGGACAAGGATAAGGACAAGCCGGAGGGTGGGACGGCGGCGGCGGGCGAGGACGGGACCGGGAAGGGCATCAGGAGGAGTTTGCAGAGGGTATTGGGATTGGGACACGGCGGTGGCCACGGGCATTCTGCATCGGTGGGCGGCGGCGGGGCGGGAGGTGGTGGTGTTGGTATTAGCACCAACGGTGCTGCTGCCCATGGGAACGGGAACGGGAATGGAAACGCCCTTGGACAGGGATGAGAAAGAGGCATGACGCTATGACGGCGGCGACATCGTGTGTTCACCCTCTACGCGAGGTATTCGAATCGGCCGTACGCGTATTCGACACACTGCTTTTGGATGACGTTATTGAGCGAGCGAACACGGGGCGGCGTTTTGTTGAGCGTATCCCCATTACAAATGTCAACAGAAACACACCCCCTACCCCTTGCATTGCTCAGTACTGATTTTTGTTTTTGCACGGCCACGAACCAACGTTATATACCCCCTTTTTACACATGTCCAGGTTGGAGTTTTTTTTCAAGGGTCAAATTCGTTCCTCAAACATTCTACTACAAAGAAACACATTGATAGCATGGCGCCACTTAGTAGCTTCAACCTCTTCTTGACTAGCCTGGAAATCCTAAAGCTTTTGTCGATAGCGGATGTACCAAGAGATGAGCAGATATGCATCCATGGTACTCGTTGAAGGTTCTCGTCGCGAAAGTTAGAGCAATACTTGTGCTTGGGTCTCTTGTTGGCTGTAGCTTGCGGGGCCACACAGCTGGTATCGATCAGTGGCATATCGGGAGCTGTACCGACGACCACGATTTTAAAGGACAGCTGGGGGCATCCGACCACTCTGTTGCCTTCGTATTAGCTTCAGAGTAACCTTGTAAGCTTCCCGCCATAATGGCCGAGGTTTATTTCACCATCATTGGACATAAAATGTAAGTACATTAAGCCATGCATCCCCCTTTCCTTGCTATTCAAATCCATGCAGCTAAGTGCAAAGGAGACTCGCAGATGAGATCTACGAACTGGTGAACTGGAATGGCACGGCTCGTCCAGGAGGAGTCGGTGGGCGCGAGGACGTCGGCACCTTGGTCAAGCAGCTCATCGTCGACTTGATGAACGAATCCCTGGCCGGGCATCTCAACACTGGAGGGTGCGGACTTTTTTTTGGAAGCTTACCTAGGGAGGTGCAGACTGATAAGATGCATTCGTAGGCGCTGGAAATACCAATATGCGCCAGGCAAGCCACGGCGAGATGGTCGTCATCGTCTCTCTGCGTTTTCCTAGGAGCAGTTATCAACATGTTGTTATGAGCTGCATAAAGTGTGCACATAACAATAGCTCCTGTGGAGAGATGTCTAAAATAGGCTCCGAGTCAAGACAAGACATACTCCGTACATGAAGTAGAACAACGGCCGTCTTACAAAAAGCTTGAGAGAAGCTCGACGGTGACAGCCCAGTAATACGTCTGGACCTCTAGAGAATATGAAAGCTTGTAAGACATCCCGTGTGCTAAAAGGTGTCAGTTGATGCTGATGGGAAGGATGAGAAGAGCATGCCGTGGGGGCACTCGGCTTTGGGGGCGCCACACGTGGTGGTTGCCCTGAATTCAACTGGCTGTGGAGTTCCGGGCTGAACATTGGCTTCAACACCTTCCAGAGCGCAAAAGGCCTAGCGTATGACCTACTGTAGGCGCCATCTTACGCCTGCCACACCCACCAACGTCACCATGGCCTCAAACGGACCTTGACGAATCGATGATCGACCTGCATTTACGTGGATGGGGGTTCTTTGAAAGTGGTCGTTTTTTGAGTTGACAGAGGCCTACGAAAAGAAAATCTTTCACAATTCCTCCTCCACCACTTCTCGAGAATCCCTCCTCTCTCCATCACTCGCACAGCTCGGGACCTGCGCAAAGAATCGCACCGGGAGCCACCGTCGTCACAACGTCATCCCACGGTGCGCCATCACCACCAACAAGAGCTGCTGAACCGGAAAGGGGAGGGAACAACGCGCTGGCACGACGACAAGAGGCAGGGAGAAGAAGAACAGGTAGAACGGGGAGAGAGCCCGAGGCGCTCGCACCGCTGCCGCAAATAGGAGAGGACAACACGTACGAGCTCGCCGACTTCGGTGACATCCAGTCTCGCAAGGCCCGGGAAGACAGAGAGGCTTCCAAACTTGCCAAGCGGGCCGCCAAGCGCCGGTTTCTCGAGGAGCAGGACGCCATGAAGTTCTCCCACAGCATTCAGTTCAATGCTGTGCCCGACTGGAGCAGCCATTATGTTGCATATAGCAACCTCAAGAAGCTGTATGTCTTTTCTACTTTATTCCCCACTCCTCCAATCGCCCTTAACTGCCCGATACGCCTGGTTTTGGGCCAACCCAACATCCCCCCCGATTTTGGAGGCGGCAAGGCTGACATCCTTACCTCCACCCTCTGAAACAGCATCTACCAGCTCGAGAAAACCGTGAACCAAGGCCAAGGCCACGATGCCGAGTCGAGACCACTGATACAAGGGGAGGACCCAGAAACTGTCTTTGCGCGAGCCCTGGACGTGGAGTTGGAAAAGATATCGTCGTTCTACAGCGTCAAGGAAAAAGAGTTGGTCGACGAAGTAAACCAGCTGCTGAAGGACATCGGGGACGCAGCTGAAGACGATTACGAAGACGACAACGAAGACGGTGGAGGAACGGAGGATGGCAGAGGCAAGTCGACCGCGAATCGCCGGGGTGCCCCAGCGCAGTCCCAACCACCAACACTTGGCGGAGGCGGTGGCAACGGTAGCAGCAGCAGGGGCATCGAAAGATCAAACTCCAACCCGCTCGACGGCCGCCGCCACAGCACGCTAAGCCACCAGTCTACCGATGGCGACTTCGACGACAGCGATGACGATGAGGACGACGAGTCGACGGCGCTGACCCGGAAACGGCCCGGCAACAACTACCCGCGTCGACGGACGGCGGTGGGAGCCGGCGCGGCCACGGACATGACGGCCTCGACGGACCTAACGCGGTCGGCGCGGCGCCTCAGCGTGGCGTTTGACGACTACGCCGAGCAGGCGGCGCTCTACTCGACCGACATCATGCTGAAGCGCCGGGTGGTCGGTCTGTACGTGCAGCTGTGCGAGCTCAAGTCGTACATCCAGCTCAACAAGACCGGGTTCCGCAAGGTGCTCAAGAAGTTCGACAAGATCTGCGACCGGTCGCTGCGGCAGCGCTACATGGAGGCCGTGGTGGAGCCGGCGCTCCCCTTCCGGCCCGAGTCGATCCAGCTGATCGCCGAGAACGTGGCCAAGATGGAGCACGCGTACGCGGCGCTCGTCATGGGCGGCGACGAGGACCTGGCGCGCAAGGACCTGCGCTCGCACCTGCGCGAGCACGTCGTATGGGAGCGCAACACGGTGTGGCGCGACATGATCGGCATGGAGCGCCGCGCCGAGGCCGCGTCCCTAGGCCGCACGCTACTAGGCCGCGACGTCAGCTCCATGTCCGCCAGGTACCGCCTGCAGGGCGACGACGAGGTCGCGCAGAGCACCAAGGAGATCTCTACGCCCGTCGGCCGCTTCTCCTGCCCGGCCTGGCTATTCAGCACCGCCATGCTCAACCTCGTCGTCATCTCGGCCGTCTTCGTCGCCCTGCTGGTCGTGCCCGTCCTGCGCAAGCCCGAGCAGCAGAACTGCCTGGCCGTGCTGGTGTTCGCCAGCCTGATGTGGGCCACCGAGGCCATCCCGCTCTTCGTCACGTCGCTGAGCATCCCGTTCCTCTGCATCGTCCTGCGCGTCGTCCGCTCCGACGACAAGCCCTACACGCGCCTCAGCTCCAAGGACGCCACCCCGCACGTCTTCTCGTCCATGTGGACGCCCGTCATCATGCTGCTCCTGGGCGGCTTCACCCTCGCGGCCGCGCTGTCCAAGTGCAAGATCGACAAGCGCATCGCCACCTTCGTGCTCAGCAAGGCGGGCACGCAGCCCCGCACCGTCCTGCTGGCCAACATGCTCGTCGCCGCCTTCTCGAGCATGCTCATCAGCAACGTCGCCGCCCCGGTGCTGTGCTTCTCCATCATCGAGCCCATGCTGCGCAACCTGCCGAGCGACTCGCCCATGTCGCGCGCGCTCATCATGGGCATCGCCCTCGCGTCCAACATCGGCGGCATGCTGTCCCCGATCGCGTCCCCGCAGAACGTCGTGGCCATCGGCATCATGACGCCCGAGCCGACATGGGGCGACTGGTTCTTCGTCGTCATCCCCGTCGGCCTGATCTCCATCGGCCTGATCTGGATCCTGCTCCTGCTCACCTTCCAGCCGGGAAAAGGAACTGTCATCGTGCCGATCAGGCCCGTCCGCGACCCGTTCACGGGCGTGCAGTGGTTCGTCTCCGCCGTCACGGTGGGAACCATCGCGCTGTGGTGCGCCAGCCACCAGCTCGAGGGCGTGTTCGGCGACATGGGCGTCATCGCCATCATCCCGCTCGTGCTCTTCTTCGGCATCGGCATCCTGACCAAGGAGGACTTTAACAACTTCCCCTGGACCATCATCATACTCGCCGCGGGGGGCCTCGCGCTGGGCAAGTCGGTGAGGTCGTCGGGCCTGCTGCACACGCTCGCCAACGACATCGGCGCGCGCGTGGAGGGGATGAGCCTCTACGGCGTGCTGGTGGTCGTCTCGTCGCTCATACTGGTGATCGCGACGTTCATCAGCCACACCGTCGCGGCGCTGATCTTCCTGCCGCTCGTGTACGACATCGGGAGGAACATGGAGGAGGAGCACCCGAACTTGCTGGTCATGGCTGGGGTGCTGATGTGCAGTGCCGCTATGGGTCTGCCTACCAGCGGATTCCCCAATATGAGTAAGTTTTTTTTTTTTCTTTTTTCTTTTTTTTTTAAATCCTCACCCCCACCCCTTTTTGTTTCTTTTCCGTGGGACACTTGTGAAGATTCTAACGTTATGCTTTCCAAAAATTTACAGCGGCTATCATGAAGGAGGACGCTACGGGTCAGAGATATCTCCAGGTCAAGCACTTCATCAGCAGGGGCGTGCCGAGCAGCTTGTTGACGTTATTCGTTGTCGTGACGCTTGGATATGGTGCGATGAGGGTCATTGGCATGTAATTTTGAAGCCACTTGTTTTGACGGGATCTGCGCCTACCTGCTTGGATAGGTACGTAGATTAGCATCATAGGTACTACCTTGGATTGGATACAAAGGGAGGGAACAATAGATCCTACACGATGGGGAGTTTTCACTTAGTTTCGGGGAATAGGACCCGTCCCCCCTTTTAGGGCATAAACCGGGAGCTAGGAATACGCGTGGGCGGCGCATTTGGAAGCTGTTTGATGGAAGCGCTTGGATATTTTCGAATGTGTCGGCGTGAGTACTACTAGAAAGAATGCTCCAAGATTTTATGTTCCCTTCGATGGTTGTTCCAATGCGAGAAATGGCCGTATATGACCCAGGTATCTGAAACTACCTAACCTGCACTACAGGTACCTAGTACGCATCTCGGACGCCAGGACTTATGTGATAGATTACTTGACAGAGCCCTCCCTACAGCCGCTCATCCATCACAGAGGAAGGCCAGTTGGTTCCGCTCCTGACGGCAGAAAGGTGTAGACACCTGATTAGTACCAGTCATCCTGGGAGATCACCTCCACACGGAGGTGTAGAAGTGGTCAGCGCAGATGCTGCACATTATCCGGTAGACTGACTACCTTACCTAGGTACCTAGGTAGTGGACAGGACGGACGTAGGCGGAGGACCCGCCCTTAGCCAACTGCTGCAGCCAGGAAGGATCATATTTTTCCTCGCCCTCATTGAGGCTGTTACAGCAGCCCGATGACCAATGCCGGACTACGAACCCCGCGGCTGTGTCGATAGGCAGACGAGAGCCAAGGGGGAAAAGGGGAAGAAAAGAATGCATCATCAGATAGCTCATCTCGTGACCGCTCTCTCTTGACCTACCGCCTTGAGTTGGCATTGTGATAAATACCTGCCAGCCCGTGCAAATTTGTAACAATATGCTTTGTAATGCGTTTTATAATATAATGCCCGTTAGTACGGTGCAGAGACATATGGTAGAGAGGGGGATGTATTTCTTGAAGCTACTACCTACGGGAAAACATATTTGTCTGTCTTGTCTGTAAGCTGCCTGTGATAGGTGCTCCGTACCCTTGCGATCTATATAGCCTCTACGCCAAGAGCTGGGCAGGATACTCCGTATTCGGAGACTGGAGCGACGACCATGGAAGGTGGGAGCTGGCTGGCGACTTCCGGATCACAGCCTCTTTTTTTTATTCTAAGGTAAACAAACGCCTGGGTAGCTGGTACCTAGTAGGTCCCTAGCTGTGTCACTCGCTCGGAGGGCGGAAGAGCATCGATCATTTCTTGCCGCTGGGCGGCTTAGGCCATGATGCGCCGCCTCCTCGGCTCTGCCCTTCATTTCTCCTCCTTGCTTGCTATTCCTCTCTCGCTCTCTCTCTTCCACCATTGATAAGTCGCTACTGTGTCAGCAGCCGTTGTTGGCAGCACCTGCAAGAGGGATGTAGAAAAATGTAGTAAATGTCCTGAAGCATAAAATGCGGATACCTAGGTACCTAATCATTGACCATACAGTACATCAAGGCTTGAGCACGAGCACAGACAATCAGTCAGGTTTGCTCGATAAATAATGGCCTGATGGCCCTGGAGCGACTCTGCGGCCTCGTTTATGTCGTTCCTGCCCATCCGGGAGCAGTCCAACACGACAAGCAGCAGCAGCATTGAGCGACATGGACAGCACGCAAACGAGCAGCTCCGAGCTCCGGCTCGAGGAGTCCACCCCGGCCGAGGAGACGAGATCCGCATGCTGAGGTCGCGACCCCATTACACCCCGGAGGTCTACGCCGCTCTGGAGGACCACTGCGCCCACCAGCTGATCACGGACAACGGCCGGCAGGTCAACTGGGTCCTGGTCAAGGACGGCGCCTCGGGCGGCGGCCAGCACCGGACCATGCTGGCGGCCTGCCACTCCATCCAGTGACCGGCGCTGGTCGCCCGGCCGGGACCGAGCGGCGAGGCCAAGCTGGAGCAAGTCGTCTGCCACACCGTTCGGGGCGTCTTTTGCCCGGAAGAGCTCCGCGGCCGAGGCTACGCCGCCCGCCTCATCGCCGAGGTGCAGGAGGCGC
This sequence comes from Ophioceras dolichostomum, assembly GCA_003049485.1. Lineage (NCBI taxonomy): Eukaryota > Fungi > Ascomycota > Sordariomycetes > Magnaporthales > Ophioceraceae > Ophioceras > Ophioceras dolichostomum. The sequence goes on from PYST01000051.1 coordinate 22,830, forward strand.
TCCGGCATCGCGCCACCGTCGGGATCGACGGAACGACGACCGCGCAGTTTGTCTGCTGCTACAGCGATATTGGCAACGTGAGGCGCCACACACCACCCACCACCTCATGCTCCACCTCGCGAGGGGGTTTTCTTTTGGCATTCCTGGTAGCTATCTCGTACTGACTCGGAGCCTTTTATCGTCCCGCTGGAGCAGGCCATCTACGCCAAGGCCGGCTGGAAGGGCTTCGCCGCGACTCACATCGAGCTCCCACTCATGGCAAAGGCTGCTGCTGCTGGCGACCCGATCAGCAGCATCATCAGCTCAGCAGCGGCACCACCGCCACTACCGAGTGGCTCCAAGCCGCCGATGTCAAGGAGCTGTGCGCCCGCGACACCGAGCTGATTTTCCGGATGCTGTCGCAGCCGTTCCACGACGCCGATGCGGGGAAGGTGCGCGTGGCCCTCCTGGCGGACTACCCGTCCGTCCAGTGGCATCACGGCCGTGAGGAAGCCGCAGCCAAACATGTTCTCGACAGGGAGCCGCTGATCAAGGGTGCGCTCGTGCACACACCCGGCGGCGGCCAGGTCTGGTGGTGCGTCTGGCATCGTACGTTCCCCGGGCCCGGCCGCCGGGTGGAGCTGCACGTGCTGCGCTTCGCCATCGACGTGGATGAGGGAGGCGCCGAGGATGGCCATGTCGACGGGGCCATCCGGAGCGTGCTGGAGGCCGTGCAGACGGAAGCTGCGCAGTGGGGGGGGGGACCGCATCCTGATCAAAAATCCCGACCCGCGGGTCGTCTCTGCCGCGCAGGGCATCGACCGCGCCGTCGAGGTCGTCAAGCGCGACATGTACGGGATTCCGTTCCTGACGTGGTACGGCCCGTTGGCGGCGGATGTGAACCAGGCGGTCTGGATGTTCAACGAAGAATATGGCGACTTTTAAGAAGTTCTTTCTAACTGGAACCAAAGGCTCCATTTCTGTGTAAGAATGCATCACCAGATAGCTCATCTCATAACCGCTCCATCTACACCTGCCGCCTTGAGCTTGTATTGTGATGAATGCCTAGGTAACTTGGTTTCAAATTGTTTGGAAAGGGGAGGATGGATCCCACACAAGAAGGCATTGAGGATATACTAGCAGGCTGTGATAGACAGGAACAACGACACACGTGTGGTTGGTTATCATTGCATCTTGACTTTTCACTTGTCTTGTCTCAAGTATGACCCAAGATACCAGGGCTTCCGCCCAAAGTCTAACGACCAGGATGACTCGAATGCCGATTCCTCCGAGAATAGTGACCCGTCCACCATATCCCGTACTCCGAGCCACTAGCGACGGCGGAAGATGGTGACGGCGGCGATGGCGCAGACTACGAGCATGGCGAACAACTACGGGGCGCGTCTGGGACGCGGGTCATCAATGCAGAAGCCGAAGACCAGCAGTGGCCGGATGAGGGAGAGGACATGGTGGCCGGCATGAACCATCTGAGTCTTGGGGATCAAGCCTCCTCATCCAGCGCAGCCGCAGCCGAACTCGTCTACGTCGACACGTACGCCAAGAAAGGCTCTCCTGTCTATTTTCAGTGGCTCGACGTCGAGTACAAGACAAAGTCAAAGGAGTGGGAGTGGTACCAGTGGGTGAGCGAGGACGATAACGAGTCCTGGACCTGCCAATACACGCACGGGTCGGAACAGTCAAACATTTTGGACCTATGAGCTGCCCTCGGCGGGGAATGACGGAGAGTACAATGAGAGGGAGGGGAAGGGGGGGAAGGGCCAAGGGGAATGCGAGATAGATAGACTCAAAGTCCGTGAGCGAAAGGGTGTTTGCTTATGCGATTGAGTTTTTGTCTTCATTTCTTCCAATTTTTGAGGAGGCTACTACCAACAACTCGGCAATATATTCCAGTTCTTCTGCCATTTGTGCTTCTCGAACCCTGGCATGGCGGCGATATCCTCGTGCATCTGGCAACGGACATCCCTTATGCAAACAGCAAGCATATGACCTACGGCGACGATCGAGGGGTGTTTCCGAACATCATGGACAACGGGGTCTGAGCACGAGTTGCCGTTGAGAGGAGCCGCCACTGGTGGGAGCACTTCCAAGTCGTCGTGGAAGTGGCCACGGACGTTTCCCTTGTCTTTTGAGAATCCTAGTTGGACATCTCGCACACCGCTTGCGTGCTGCAGAGAATGGCCAATCCACCATACCCAGCATTGATAGTGGCGCGTGCGCCGCTGTTCCAACCACGGCCATATGTCGAGCTCCAGGTTCTTCTTGGCGACATTGCCGAACGGATGCCAGGGTGTTGTGCTCAGGTTCCAAGCCTTGGATCGCATACAGAGGTTATACCTGCAACGGTAAACTTCAGCCCGCGGCACCAAATCCTCCGGGGACTCATAGCAACAGTCAGCCTCGCCATCCTGGTCGAGCAAGGGGTTGGGCACCCCGGTCCAGGCGGCGGCGGTGATATCGTGCCCGACGCCCCATCCCAGTCCCCAACCACCCAATCGCCCCTCCGAGGTCTGCAACCAGAGGACCATGTCCTCCAGCAGCCGATTGTGGTTGATAAGAGCGAACAACCCGACCCACCAGAGGGCGACACTGGGACGGCGGCAGGCAAACGTACTGACCAGCGTCGAAATGTCCCCGGCGTCGATAACCGGGCGTAGCACGTCGAGGATACCGCTGAGCCAGGGCCCGGCCAGATTGCAATCGATCCCTGGCTGCCAAAAGACGTTCCAGATGACGGGACGCAGCGCCCAGTCGCTCGCGCTGAGGGTCATGTAATACGGCAGGTCGGCGACGAGCTGGCGGACGCTGCCCGCTACATGGGCAACGTTACTCTGCTGTTGCCTTCTGGTCATCGCCTTCCTCGACGGATGACGCCAGAGGGACGAAACCACCAGTTCTGGAGGTCCCAGACTGCCACCCTCAAAGAGGGGCAAGGCGAGCGCAGCCATGAAGGCCGTCGTAGATGGGACCATCACTTCGGACTCGCAGTTCGACGCAGCATCACCCGCACCGAGGCCGAGGAGCTCGCAGAGTTCGACGAGCAACTCTCTAGCCCGCGATGAATCCGGCGGCTCCTCGTCTAGTGTACCAACAGGGGCTGCTGGCATGTCCACCAGTATCACGATGCGGACATCGCTTGTTCCATCTACATGCGCGGCCCAGACAGAGGGCCGTCGGGGCTTACTTGAAGTGAACCAGCCGGCCTTCGGTGCAAGCACGGCGCAAAGCCACCGGACTAGCTTTCCTGACGCCTGCGACCCTAGGTCCAGCACCACGTCGGCGGGGCCAGCTTCGTAGACGGCGAGAGGGGTCAGAGCTATACTGGCCTTGGTGTAAATCAGCCGATCCCCCTGCAGTTCGGAAAGCAGCGCGGATATGATGTATGCCCAGCAAAGAGTCAGAATACCGATGCCTCTATGATGGTGGTGCTCCCGTTCCCACCCTAGTTGCCGCTGCTCCTTGACCTTGGCGTTGGAGGCAGCTACTGGCACTAGTTGAACAAACGCAGGATGCATATCCTTCCGAAGGCGAGTTCTCGTCCACTCGCCACTGACAGTCTCCTCCAAGTACGAGGCAGGCGACTTATCACTTATTGGAAGGACATCGTCGTCCTCGTCGCGCGCCGGCGCAGAGCTGCTCGAATAATCGCCCGCGCGTATCCGCCAGACAGCGTTCTCGTTGAGCTCACGGACTGTCAAGGGTTGTACGAAGGCAGAGCGGGGACATCTCGCAGCATGATGGCGGGATTGCACGCGCCGGCCGGCATGCAACCCGGCGGCAGGGCGCGGGCGCGGGCAAGCAGGGACGACCAGGTCTGCCGCGCCGACTGGAAGGTGGCGTCGATAGCCTTCGCAGTCGGCACGAGCAGGTCGTCATCGAGGCCCACGAGCTGGTCAGTTGAGGACGGCGCCGATGACGACAACGACGACGACGATGCCGGCGACGCATCGGAGCCCTCATAGCCATATGGGATGCTGAAGCTCCCAGCCAGCCTGGTGCGGGTGCACTTGGGGCGGTCTTGCTCGATGACGTGACGGCCAGATAAAACCCAGTTGGCGATGCGCGACGCGTCCGCGGCGTCGCAGGAGGCTCCGAGTAACGGTGGGCAGGGTGCTTCGGAAGAAATAGGCGCGAGCGATGCTTCCTCGACGAGTCCTGGGCCCGTGGACGCGCCGCCAATGTCACCCATGGGCGACGCTTGGAGAGCTGAGGCCATGGGCGGCTGCCTTGTTCCGCCCGTCACCGCAAGTGTTTGTCGCAAAGCCTCAAGCACTCTCTATGCCTCTTTAGCTGTGCATCCTCCGCTCGTTGTTCGCTTCCCTTTTCATCAGTGAGATTTTCTAGGCATGACTGCTATACAGAGTACAAAAGGGGTTGAGACTCAGAGTAAGGCCCCTTCATATCTCCTTTGACTCACCTTCTTGAAGGTCAGCTAGATGCCCTTTTCCCCCAGGATATCCACTAGCCCCTGCACAGCAAATGCGGCGAGAATAAGCCAAACACATTTCTAGTTCTGTATCCCTTCTCATATTTGGAACTCAGTCCTAATCCGACACATTTAGCAACCTTGTCCATGTCCCTGGTTGGTGATACAAGACAAGGGGTTGGTCGGGCTGTCTGCAAAAGAGTTGGTGGTGTGGGGCACCCGGTACATGCGGTCATTTGAGGTCGGCCCTGAGTCCTTGTGCGTCACTCCGATTACAGGGGCACTTGAGCCCAAGCAGCAGCCTAAGCCGAGCTCTCCCAAGCTCCGTTCATCATTTCATCTTCACCAACAGCCCCCTCCTACTCTTCAACCTGAAGTTAGCTATGCTCCTGCGCTATGTACAAGTGATCGCATGCCCTCCTTGCAATAATAGGTGCTAGCTTCTTTGATTTCCAAGCTCCCTCCAGCTCCGTTGATCGAATGAGCGGCCGTCCGTGAGAAGCCGCCCTCCGGAGGTTCGGGGGCAGCTCGCATTCGCTACAATGCTGTCCGCCTTCACAGCTCGGCCGATCATCGAGCTCAGGCAGCGAGACAAGTCCAAGATCGAAACCATACTAGCATATGGTATTTGCTTTCTTTTTTTAAAAGTCTCTCAGTGCTCCCTATCCATCCTGGGTGTCCCAAACTGACTTCGCGCACGCACAGGCGACCGCGTTCTGGTTGGCCTCAACACTGGCGTCCTCCGCATATACAGACTCAATGACCTCTCGGCCAACGGCTCGTCCTTACCCGCGCATACCGCCCCGGCCTCCAAAAGCAAAAACGCCAGTGACCGTCCACCGGGAGACAGCAAAGCAACAACTACCCAGGATGGCTCTGCGCCGCCTCCGTCGCCAGCAAAGCCGCCGCCCAAGTCGACCGACCTGCTGCGCGAGGTAGAGAAGTTCTCCACGCGCTCGATCGAGCAGCTCGCTATCATCAAAGAGGCCAACGTCCTAGTGTCACTGTCCAACTATGCCGTTTCGCTCCACGACTTAAACACGTTCGAGCCCGTCGAGGCGCCGCTCGCGAAGAGCAAGAATGCCTCTTGCTTCGCCGTCACGTCCAACATCGTCAAGGACCCCGCTACGGGTATACCTGAGATCATCAGCCGGCTGGCCGTCGCCGTCAAGCGTCGACTGCTGCTATGGAACTGGCACGAGAGCGAGCTGAGTCCGGCCGTGGCCGAGGTCGTCCTACCGGAGGCAATCCGCAGCGTGACCTGGGCCAACGCGACCAAGATCGTGTGCGGCATGAACTCGGACTACATCCTGGTCGATGTTCTCACTCATGAGACGACCGTGATCACGGGCGGGTCCATCGGTGCCACGGCCAGCGGTGGCCAGGCGGGTGGTGGCGCCGGCGGACTCGGCGCGGGAAGGTTCGGCGCATATGGCACGGCTGGGATGGGGTATATGGGACTCGGTGGCTACATGCCCAAACCGCTTGCCACGAAGCTCGCGGACGGCCAGATGCTCCTAGCCAAAGACATCAACACCATGTTCGTCACGGACGAGGGCAAACCCGTCGAGAAGAGGCAGATCCCCTGGCAGGCCGCACCAGAGAGCATCGGTTATAGCTACCCGTACATCCTGGCCCTGCAGCCGCCTGCGAAGGGCAGTCTAGAGGTGCGCAACCCGGACACGCTGAGCTTGCTGCAGACCATTGCCCTGCCCGGCGCCGCCCAGCTGCACTTCCCAACACCGACGTCGAGCCTCGCGCACGCCGGGAAGGGCTTCCACATCTCGAGCGACCGCTGCGTCTGGAAGATGGGCGCCACCAACTACGACAAGCAGGTCGCCGAACTCGTCTCTCGCGAGCTCTACGACGAGGCTATCAGCCTCTTGAACATGCTTGAGGATGCCCTGCTGAGGAACAAGACTGAAATGTTGCGCTCCGTGAAGATGCAGAAGGCTGAGCTGCTCTTCAGGCAGCGCAAGTTTCAGCAGTCTATGGACCTCTTCAACGAGGACTCCGTCGACGCGCCTCCAGAGAGAGTCCTGAAGCTTTTCCCGAGGATTATCGCCGGTGACTTATCTGGGTTTCCTATTCATCACGAGGGTAGCGTTACCACCGCCGATGCCAGGGCCGATGAGCCCGAGAACGAAGATGCCAATGGCAAGGCGGGCCCCGACGACAAATCTGCCGCCCAGAAAGCTGAGCCGCCCACTGCTGAGGCCACCACCCCGTCGAGAGCAGGAGGTTTCACTAGGATGTTCCTCGGCCATAGGAAGGCCGAATCCGATACCGCTTCCATCGCCTCGACGGCAAAGAAGGCGCCCGCCGACGACGCGTCCGACAGCGCTAGCATCGCCAAGCTGAAGCCTGGCGAGTCGGAAACCGGCGCCGCCTTGGAGGGCAAGGATCTCAAGAACGCCGTCTTCGAGCTTAACAGCTACCTCGCCGGCGCGCGGGCCCGGCTGCAGCGCGTGATCGACCCCGTCACGGGCAAGCTCAAGCCCCGCGGCGGCGGCACGTCCGGCGGCGACAAGTCCGCCGAGGAGGCCTTCAAGAGCCTGCTCTCGGTCCACACGGACGAGTCGGACGAGCAGCTCGAGGCCGAGCTGCAGCGCACGTTCCGGCTCGTGGACACGACGCTCTTTAGGGCGTACATGTTCTCCAACCCGCGGCTCGTCGGCCCCCTGTTCAACATCCCCAACTTCTGCGACCCGGACGTCGTGAACGAGAGGCTGCTGGAGCACAACAGCTACGACCAGCTGGTCGCCTTCTTCTCGGGCAAGAAGCTGCACCGCCAGGCCCTGGGCCTCCTGCGCAAGTTCGGCGAGGGGGAGAGGCCGAACGAGGTGGCGGCCTCGCTGCACGGGCCCGAGCAGACCGTCAGGTACCTCCAGAAGCTGCCGCCCGAGATGATCGACCTGATCCTCGAGTTCTCCGAGTGGACCCTGCGCGCCGACCCGGAGCTGGGCATGGAGGTCTTCATCGCCGACACGGAGAAGGCGGAGACGCTGCCGAGGGACAGGGTGGTCGCGTTCCTGGGGCGGATCGATGCGAGGCTGGAGGTGAGGTACCTGGAGCACGTCATCACGGAGCTTAACGATTTAACGCCGGACTTCCACAACCGGCTGGTGGATTTGTTCATAAGGGAGCTCAAGAGCAGGACGACCAGAGATGAGGCGTGGGAGCGGGATATGGCCAGGCTGGTCAAGTTCCTGGATGGGAGCAGGCAGTATGGCCTCAACAAGGCGTTTGCTCTCATCCCTAGAGATGGTATGCTTCTTGACCTCGCACTCTTTCCCGAATCAGTACCCTTTACTGGCCTGAGGAAGATCAATGTTGTCCTGGCTCAGTCTAACAGAATCTCGTCATTATAGATCCAGCCTTCTACGAGGCTCAGGCGGTGGTGCTCAGCATAATGGGCCAGCACCGACAAGCCCTGGAGATATACGTGTTCAAGATGAGGGACTTTGCGAAAGCCGAAGAGTGAGTGGCGGTAGCCTTGTGTTCTTATTCCCAGGACACTCTACGCTCTATCCCGTGTTGTACTCTGCGACGACGATGTTATGATTGTCTGAACTAACCGTCGTCCTCCCCCTGCGATCGCCAGGTATTGCAATCGGATACACAAAGCCGAGACCGAACGCGCATCGCCACGGACAGCCACCGGCACAACCCCGTCGTCCCCGTCATCAGAAGCCTTCCCCGACGACGACGACGAGCCGTCAATCTACCACACCCTCCTCTCCCTCTACCTCAACCCCCCAAGACACCACGCTTCCTCCCCTCCTCCTCCTCCTCCCTCATCGGCCTCCTCCCCCCCACCAGCTTCGTCGTCATCCACAACAACAACAACAACAACAACAACAACAGCCGCCAGCCTCGCGCCCGCGCTCGACCTCCTCTCCCGCCACGGCTCCCGCCTCCCGGCCTCGTCCACCCTCCAGCTTGTGCCGGACTCCCTGCCCGTCTCGGCGCTCGAGTCCTACTTCCGGGGACGCATACGCTCCGCGAACAGCGTCGTCAACGAGGGGCGCGTCGTCGTGGGGCTGCGGAAGGCGGAGCTGTTCGCTGCGCAGGGGATGCTGCTTTTGGGGGATGACGACTCCGGTGTTGGCGGTGGCGGCCTCGGCGTCTCTAGGCATAGTGGTGGTGGTGGTGGTGGTGGGAGGAACAGGAGGGTTGTTGTCACGGATGAGCGTGCTTGTGGGGTTTGTAATAAGAGGCTTGGGGGGAGCGTGTTGGCTGTGCTGCCGGATAATACGGTGGTGCATTATGGTTGTTTGGGGAAGACTGGTTCCGGTGGTGGTGGTAGTGGCGGTGGTGGGTTTGGGGGGTTGAGGGATTACAAGGGGAGGGATCGCGTTGGGAGCTGGGGCAGGTCGGCGGCGTATTGATGAGATGACAGCTTGGGTGTTGTGCCGTAGAAGGGGTTCCGGTTATTGGTGCGTGCATGCATAGGTAGGTACATAGCGCTCGGGTTGGGTTGGGTTGGTCCGTCCGTCGGTCCCTTGTTTATTGTATACCATGTTTGCTGCCTTGTACAAGCAAGCGCATTCTAGGAATGTCTCGCGCATTCATAGCAACGTAATTTCTTCGATCTGAGCCTGTCCATAGTTGTTGTGGGCTGGCTGTCTTTGAGGCTGGCCGGTGGTGCGTCTGTGGCTCGAAGCTCATTCGTCGTCGTCGTCCCCTTGCTCCTCCTCGCCGTAGTTCTCTTCCTCCTTGGCTTCGTCTACGGCGGCCGTTGTCGAGCCGGTGGCGGCGCCGCCGTCGCGGGCTTTGTCCTCCTCCATCCGCGCCGTGAGCTCCTTGTTCACTTGCTCTTGGATTGCGGACACGGCGGCGCGGAGCGAGCGGAGGTGGGCTGTCTTGCTGTCGACGCCGGTGCTGCTCTCGGAGCTGGAGTCGATGGTGGATGCGAGGTTGAACGGTTGGTTCGTGGGGCTGCTGTATTTTGCTGCGAGCTGAATGTTGTGGTCGCTGCCGCCTTGGGCGGAGGGACTGGTCTGGGCTGCCTCCTGCATGGCTGGCCCTTTGCCTGGTGATCAGTAACGGGCAGGAAACAAAATACTGCTTAGGTTGCTGTGAGGTATGCACGACGCATCTGTGGTGTGGTAGAAAATGTGTCACACCAGCTCTTGGAGGGGCACCAAGTGGGGTTATATGCTCACGCCAGGGGTGCAAATAGGTCGCCACCAATAATCCGTGTGCAGATGCCCCTTCGAGACGAGGCTGGGGATATGCGTCAACATCAATTTTTATGAGCAGACTATCAGGCAACTAGAAATATCGGGCGACAGCGTACAAAATGTGGTGTCTTCTCAGCGTTCGTCTTCTTCCTCACTCTTTCTCCCGCTCATCCCCTTGGCTCCAGCTCGTTCGTCGTAGGGATCCGTCCTGGCCTCCAGCTACCAGATGGATGCAGTCGCGGACTCTTTCTAGGGACTGCACATGGATCCCCTTTCGATCTCCGTCAGTATCCTTGCCCTCATAGGGGCGTCAGCAAAGGTCGGGAAGGGAATCGCATTCATCCACTCGCTCAAGAACGTCCCCGCAGAGTTCCTCAGCCTTACCAACGAGCTCACCACCTTCCAGGCGGTCCTGGAGCAGGTAAAGCATGGACTCCACGACTTGCAGTCCACAAACGGCGGCAACGGCGAGAAGCATGCGGCGACGCTAGAGCTCTCTGGTCTCCAGGCCCTCAAAGACCGGCTTAGCGAGACGGCTGATGAGCTAGAAGCCCTTTGCGATCGTCTGAGGGCCACGGCTTCGAAAACCCCGTCTGAAGATGGGAGACTGCACATCTCCAAGAGAGCATGGCTTCGAGAGAAGGAAGCTGTAGCGGCCATTAGAGCTCGCGCGAATTCGACCAAAGACGATTTGACGCTCTGTTTCGGCGCTCTATGCTCCGCACAAAGGTGATTTCATCTTTCATACACAGGAAACGCTTTTGATACAAGTCGGCTAACCGGGCTACATCGACATCAAAGCTCGCGGCAGAACCTGACATTGATTGAGATCCAGCGGGTGGTCTCCATGTCTGCCTTATCCTACGAGACGCTGGACCAAGGTCTTCAAGCCAACACGGCCCTCACCTTGAAGAGCGCAGGGCAGATTGCGAGTGTCAAGTCATCAGTCGATGAGCTCAACTCGACCCTAGCCGTGGCCAACCTCGAGAGGCTGGTCAGCGAAGCCGTCGAAACGTCCATATCTCGGCAACATGGAGTGACAACAGCCGTCACGCCGACCACATCCTACCCTCCCCGAATCTTCCTTTCTGCAGCCAGCAAGACGGTCTCCGTACAGGCCGTTATGCGACGGGGCTGTCTGAACGGATGCAGATGCCAGTGCCACCTGAGCTCCCAAGTCCAGACACCGGCCTGGCTCGGCTCCGTCCTCGGATCTCTCTTCCTGCAGTATCGGGCTTTGCCCCTTTTTGGCCGTCGCGCATGCAATTTCCCAGACTGCCAGCGCTCCGCTAGCTCGGTGCGTCTGCACTACGTCTTTCCTCTCTGGCTATTGCCTCGCGCGATTCACATGAGCATCTCTTGGAACACAAGCCTCGGCGGGGTTGGTGCAGGAATGCACCTCCGGATCCGGAGAGTCATCGGCGAATGGCAACGCACTGAATGGGAAGTTGGGCGTATTGCCATTTTTGGCCGCAATGTCGATATGCTTCGCCATATTGTGGCCAGGAAGATAATATGCCCACCCGACCATTCACCAGGTGGACAGTCGCTGCTTACCGTAAGTTGTGGCAAAACCGGCATTGATAAGTCTCCCTTGTTCCGAGAGCCTGCCACCTTGGCCAAGGCTTTCGCATGGCCTAATGGCTGACGAACTTGTCACTGGAACATTGGCCTGCCTGCAGAGTGCCGTAAGCTTCGACAATTGGGTCTGCGTTCATCTCTTGATCCAGTCCGGATGGACTGTACAAGATGATACCCCAGAGAGGTGACTTACTTCCACGCTGTGCACTCTCGTCTCAGACCTACCCTCTATCACCGCGCCGCTACTAAAGGCACTGATACATACCTACCTATTTAGATTGAGGGAAATACGGGAAATAGCCTACCGGTACATACATAGCGGCCAGGCTAGCCACCTTCGTGCCGAGGGGACAAGAGCACTCGTTGCATTGCTCACGCAGAGCTCGTTCCTCGATGACGACAATGATATTCGAGCAGAGTCAACCCCAATCCATGACTCCCTCCTAAGACTGGATCCTATAGATCTTTCCACCGCCATCGCCCAAAACCCTCGAGATATCAACAGATCCGATTTTGTAGGATTCAAGCCTCTTCAGTGGGCGATCTGGCGTGGCGACGTCGCCTCACTCAAGATTCTCCTGGCTGCTCCCGACCTGGATTACTCCTGGTTTTCCTCCCTCAGCCTCTGCGTCGAGCACGAGGACCCACGCGTGGCAACTGAAATGATGTCCCTTCTCCTTGACTCCAGAGTAGACCGTGGCCTAAGAATATGGTCTTGGGGCGGTGACAGAGTAGTTCTTAGGGCCTTAAATAATCCAGAACTTCTCGACTTACTCCTCAAGCGGGGTGTATACAGCCCCTTGATACCGTCTTCGCGTCCCCCTACAGCCCTCCTTCAATTCCTCCTAGACGGGTTACCTCCAGCCGAGCGCCATAGTCCCATAAAGAAAACGTGGGCTCGTTCTCTGGATATGCTGATATCCGCCGGCATCATCAACCTGAAGCGGTCGAAGGGTGATCAGCGGAGAAGAGAACGGACAGCTATAGAGCCCATTCACTCCACTATTATCCGGCAACATTTGGCGATGCTGGAACTCCTGGTTGAGCGCGGAATGCAGCTCGACGCCGTTGACGAGGACGGGACGGGGATCTTACACTTCATAGCTTGCTTTGGTGCGATAGGATGCGTCGAGATCCTCCGCGACGCGAGAGTTACCGGAATCCCGACCAACTCAATGGATGAAGATGGGGATACGCCAATGGATTGTCTGCGGGCTTTGAGTGAGATGAGTCCGGATCAGCCGGGATATCCGCTCGTGATCAGGCCTCGAGGGTTTAACCGAGCTTTCGAGATGCTGCTGGATGAGATCAACAAGAGGAACGACCGAGTTCGCAGAAAGGTTCGACAAATCTGCGAAAGGAATTTGGGGTTTCACGAAGGGGAACGGCGGTTTCCCGTGAGAAATCGACGAAAGCGGCGGGCTAAATTTCCTCGCGGCGGACGAAGACGGATCGACGACGATGCCGACAACGACAGTGGCTGGATCGATGCCGATTCGGGAACCGTGAGCTCCGATGGCGAAGGCGACGCGGCGGGGCATTCCGAGGACGAGGAGTCCGAAGATAGCGATGGAGAGTTTCACGATGCGAGCAGCACTTTTGGCCCGGCCTAGTCGACGACAGTCCTACCTCCTCGCATTATTCCCTTCTCTCACATCTATCAGATATGGAAGAATAACCTGCGTTTCCCCGGAACAGTTAGTTTCTTCACATTTAAGACAGTGGCTTACCACATTTCACCTCGTACAGTACTAGATAGAGTAGGAACATCCTAGGTTCCCACCTGGCAAATTTAGACCTAGCGCTGGAGAAGAAGGCCAGGGCGTCAACCGGTGGTAGGGGCTGTCTCCCCGTTCGTATCATCACCCATGGTCATGTTCTCTCTTTGCGATTGGCTTCATCGGGTCACTGTGATGGAAGATGGTTGGTTTTGCAAGCATGAGTCTTTGGAGCAAAGGCTGCCGGGGTAGCCATGTCTTTATAATGTGACTCCTAGTCTCATTATGTGCGTGATTGTACCTAGCTTAAGCCGGGGAAGTTGCACCATGTTTTCGTCAGTAACAAGGTCCTGAGCTTAGCTTTTATGCCGAGTCTAGAGAAATCCAAGTTGTAGCTCTGCCAGCCGAGGACACCAACATTCAGTACGTCTAGTACTGGGGATGGGTCGAGGAGAGGACGACCAGGGAGGCGGCGAACAACAACGATACCCCGGCTATTCTCCTTGGGACGACCGAAGCTTCACCAACTTCATGTTGATATTAGCCGTGGTACGACACCTCAGTAGCTTTCTGAGGATATCTCTATCCAGAGATACTCTGAGCAAATAACATCCAGTAACTATACTAGTTCGCTAATTACATAACGTGAACTGAAAAGGTATACAATGCCATTGTTTGTTTAAACAAAGAGTGGGAGGTGGTGACAGGCTGGTAGGATGATGCGGGGTCGGTTTGGGGATCCGGAGAAGCGGCCCTGCAGCTTTTGAGGGACAGTGCAGGTGCTCCAGGGGGCTCGAGCTGGCCTCAACCACTAAAATTGGCGGGTTGCTCAGCCGCGCCTTTAGCCCCCGGTCCTCATCCATGATCAACGCGGGTTGGCATGTGCTATTGCTGTGGGAACTGCCATCCATATCGGCCATCCTCGTTTTGGCCGGCGATTCCCTTATTCACCTTCATTCATCTCGTCATTCTTTTGTTTGAACTTTGGAGTCTCTTCTTATCTTTTTCTCTCAATTGAACGTCTTTTGCGAGCCTCGAATTGACGACAGGATCCACCTGTCCACGGCCATTTCCCACCTTGCCAGACGATTCGGGCGGGACTCGGCCGTGTCGCTGCGATTTAAGCATTTTGCGACCGATTGCGACCAGGTCAAAGATGTAACAGGATCTCACAGAACCCTTCCAGGACCCTCCCGGCCCCAAACACACCCACGACAAATGCAACCAGCGAGACCCCAGCCCCGGGCGCCGGGGAGCTTCTCTCCGTTGCGTCCCGAGTCGCCTCGCCCTCGACCTCCTCGAAGGGTGGAATCCTCCGAGAGCGACGATGCCACACCCATGCCCCTCAGATTGCGGACACAGGTGCCGCCTCAGCCTGGTGTACAATCGGGCACTCCCATCTACGCCAGTTTTATGTCCCAGGGCAACTCGAGCACCAGCAGCCTGCAGAACTTCTCTCGCCCCAACAACAACGCCCTTTCGCCGGTTGTTGCCGCCGCCGCCGCCGTCAGACAGGTTTCCGCAAGTCACGACTTACCTCGAGGCACCTCTCCTCTGACGCTCCCCCCATCGTCCGCCAGCAGCAACAGTCCCACCAGCATCGGTATGAGCAAGTCTTACCACTCCAGGAAGCACTCCCAGACAAATCCGGGTATGTTCGAGCCCACGCTGCCCTCGACTTCCACGAACAACCTCCCTCACATCGCTGCCATGACATCGCAAGTACCTTTGACGGCCAGCCAGATCGCCGCTCAGACCGCGGTGATGCACCACCAAAATAAAGAGTACCAGCAGCAGCAACAGCAACAGCAGCAGCAACAACAGCAACAGCAACAGCAAATGCTACAGCAGCAACAACACAACAGGCAACGGTCGCAAACAGTCCCCACTCTCGGACTCGAAGACCACTTCGTGCCTCCATTAGAAAAACGGGGGAGCGGCGGGCCCCTCAGTCCTCCCATGCTTAGTCTCACGGAGGCAAGTGCGCCTAGAGAGAGCGGCTTCGCTGGCAGTAGCTATCACAACGGGCTTCTGGGTTCTCACTCTTCCGCCGCCCAGGCTGCGGCGAGCGTCGTCTTCCCGAGGTCTGGGCAGTCTTCCCCGGGTCTGCCAAGCCAGAGTATCCAAAGCATGCAAAATATGCAGTCACCACAGCCCCCAGCCCCTCCCCCTCCACCACTACTCGAGAAGCCTGCCAAACCGGAGAAATCCAAGGTCAAGCTATTCTCTAGGCCGGGCAAGATCGGGACCAAGGGCGAACCAAAGGAGAAGCCGTTGCCCAGTCCCGGTAAGATTGGGGCTGCGCTGTCTAATCTCCAGCGGGGTAACTTCAGCACCACCAGCCTGGACTCGACCTCGCAGTCGTTCTACAGCCTAGCCAACTCCTCGACAGCCACCATACGAGCGGTCGAGGCGCTCCCTGTCGAGGGTAAGGAGAAGGAGAAGAAGCACCACTTCCTCTCGCGCCAGAAGCATAAGAAGGATAAGGAGGAGCGCATCCTCGGCTTGTCGTCGGCATGGAGCAACTCGCGCCCGACAGATCCCACCGCGCCGAGCAGCCTCTACAACTTCCACGCCCCGCCGAGTCCCGGTCCCAACACGACTACATTCAAGAGCATGAGCGGTCTGGACCTTCGTCACGGAGGCAGGGCACTACGAGAAAAGAAGAAGGAGGACCGAGGTGGGGATGGCGAGTCGGGTCTCTCGCTACCTTCCGAGTGGCCCGGCCCGGGTAGCTACGGTTCTACGCCGGGCGGGGGCTCTAGCCTGTATCTACACGAACCTGTAGATTCCGGAAAGCTCGGTCTGAACAGCATGGCGATGGACGATGCTTGGCATTTCCTGAAGGCTAAGCTCCTCGTGGTGTTCCAGGGGGAGGACCTGCGGTTTCCCATCGAGGACCTCAACCGAGTCGTCACGACGCACATCCAGTTCTGCCTCGCGAGGCGGTCGCCCAATATCATCGTGGAGGACCTGCGAGAGCTGCTGAGCACGGGCTTCGGGTCACTCGACCAGGCGCTGAGGAAGACACCGGAGGATAGACTGATCCCGGCTCTGGTGGAGCTGTGGGTTTTCACGTTTACCAACATCCTCCCTTACCTGCAGGGCGTATTCCTGCCCTTAGACCTCGAGTTCTCCGGCGCAGGCTCCCTCATGAGCCCCGAGCAGGCCCGTGATTTCTGGGGCGGCGTCGTGGCCAAGACCATGGCCGAGTCCTCGTCAGCCGGCGGCGTCGGCGGCGGCGGCATGAGCTACTCGGCGAACGTGTCGCCCGCGTCTGCGGTGCTCGACGTGCGCCGCCTCGTGCTCTCGTCGTACCGCGACATGGTCATCCTCCCGCGCTACGAGACGCTCAAGACCATGTTCTCGCGTCTTTCGCTGGAGTTCCTCCCACAGTCGCTCGCCACCATGGCGCTGGCGAGCCCGCTGCCCATCCCGACCAAGGACTCTGGACTCGGCACCAGCAGCCACAGCCACAGCCACTTCTCGACGTCGCCTTCCGGCGACTCGGCCGGCTCGTTCTCGCTTAACAGCGTATCGCACCAGCAGCTGCCCAACTTCGCGCGCCCCGGCACGGCGATGTCGCTGGACCCGTCGCTGGCGAGCTACAACAGCACGGGCTCGACGCTGCTGGGCGACGGGTCGGGCGGGAGCCGCAGCCGCGCCATCAGCAACGTGTCTTACGGGAGCGACGGCGGGCCTGGGTCGCTGCTCCGGCCGTTCACGCCGAGCAGCCTGCAGATGCTGGGCGGCGGTTCCGGGGCCGGGTCCGGCAGCATGGGCGGTGGCGGCGGCGGCGGCGGCCTCGGCAGCCTCAGGGAGCAGAACGTCGAGGACAGCAAGCAGGTGACGGACATGGTGGGCCGCATGCTGCAGTGCATGAGCGTGCTCTCTAGCATCGGGGTCGCGGGCGACGCGAACGACGAGGCGGACACGCGCGTCGCGGAGCTGTGCCGCCTGCTCAAGCTCAACTGGCTCGGCCGGGGCCGCACGGGAAGGAACAGGCGCGGCATGGTCGGTGGGAGGGTTAGGCGTGGGGAGGGGCTCGGTGGTGGTGTCGGTGGTGGTAGTGGTGGTGGCATGCTGGGGGCTGGGTCTGCTACGGCGACGGTCAGGGAGGAGGTCAGCGTCTCTTAGGAAGTTGGCGAGGACTCCAAACCTGATAAACGGGCTGGCGGCTGTGTGGTCTCTTGAGCTACCTGGTAGGAACATCCGCCAGGAACATCCGCCAGCCCTTGGGCGACGATGCGGAGGAGGGATGGACGGAGGGTGGGAAAAGGGCATTGCGCCTGGCTGCCTGGTGTCTGTCTACGAAGTGTTACGTTTTACGGTGTTGGGTTTGGTGGAAGATTATGGTTTCTAGGGCGAAGCGGTGAGCGAAATATCCATCACTGCCAACTGGTGTTAGTTTGGATGAATATTCGCTTTTCATTTTATTGAAGTCACAAATGGACATCCATCCACTTTGGTATTCAGGCGTTTTCGGACGTATGAGCCAATACTCAGATGATCAATCAAGGGCATGTATTTGTATCTATGGATATGATGTGATTCAACAACGAATGCAGCCGGATCATAGCTGCCACAAGCTGCTGTGCTACGAGACAAACCTTAGGGACGGAACCGTGATGGAGACACATCCATCGAAGACGGTTATTGACCTATACCATACGAGAGTTAGCTGTCTGTCTGATGCCCAAAGACATGATCGGAGACAAATCAGTAGCAGCGGTAGGGGATTCAATCAGACATCCAAGGAAGGTATTCTGCTCGCATCTGCACCCAGGCTCGAAGCGGGGCATTGAGTGGAAACTGCGAATGTAGGAAATGTTTCATCAGAGAATCGAGGGGGAGAGAGGCAGGCCTCGTCAAGAGAAGAGCAATGAAAGCTGTGTGTTTACTAACCTGTTGGGTTTGGCGAGAGGTGACAAGAATGGGAAAGGAGGTTGGTTGCGCGTCAGCTGGGCGAAGCAAGAATAGGTGTTGGTTCCCACTTCCTGAGAGGGCGACCAAGTCCCGTTTCTCTCAAAAAAATCCCAGCACCTGCTGTTGAGGAGGTCAGCGCGACTGGCCAGGCTGTGGTTAAGAAACACGGCTTCTTGCAGCCTGCGAAAGGGAATTTTTCCAGTCAAGATCAGACAGATATACTGGCAAGTAACAGGTTGCCCACCCGTAGGCAGACAGACCCGGAAAGACTGAGCTTCTTCATAGTCGATTCAGCTGGGAAAAGAAGACATTTGTTTGTGTTGTCATCAGGATGGAAAAAGACAAGGGGGAAAAGGCGACGAGGAAGCAGGCAGGCAGACCAGTTGGGCGTAGGAGGGAGCTCGGTGAAAAAGACCAGACGGAGCGTCCATTCCATCCCGCCGGCCTGTCCACCTGTCTTTTCTGCCTCGGGCGCATCTGTAGAGACGACGAAGGAGAAGGAAAGACCTACCAGAAGGAAAACCGTGTGGGGAGAACAAGAAAGGAAAACGAAATACGAAGAGAAGGAGAACGGACTACCAAAAAAATTGATCTTCATATGTGAGTTCTGTGGGAGAGAGGAAAGAAATTTTGCGTCGTCTAAATTTTCAAGAGCCTCAAAATATAGTTCAAGAGCAGAGACCCGCAGGCCAGCGAAAATTTTTGGTGGAGCCAGCAGTGCCAGCATAACGTGACCAAAAGCGTGACCAAAAGCGTGACAGTGTGGGTCGGACTGCCACGACTGCTCAGTCTCACTCGCGCTGCCAGATGTGCCAGCAACCTTGAGCAGGCTGATTCCAAATCGCGACTTGTATTGTAATCACCTACGTGTTGGAAACATCGATCACTAATAAAAGGCTCAGGCTGTTTCCATGACTGCAAGTCTCGGTGGAACATACTAGGAGAACAAGCAGAAGTTGCGACGGGAAGCACAGGCCTGCTGAAGGCTGAGGCTCGTTGAAGAAATCGCGGTGCCCAAAATAGCGCTTACACCGATTGAACAAGGACACTTGCACCTCCCCGGTCGAGGATTTGTTCGCGGAAACAAAATAGAGCAAAATACGGAACAAACGAGAAGAATGGAAGAACTCGCCAGCTGCAAATCAGACTATATGGACAGCCGGTTGACTATTGCCACAGCGGCCGATTCCGCCGTTCATCGTCTGGGAGGATCGCCTGTCTTCCGCTGTGTGTTCTGACCTGAGCAGGTGATTCCAGGTGACGCATAAAGTGATGGGAAAACTTCCCGGGGCCTCGATATAGGCATCGGATATTTATAAACCCGGCCTCGAAAGTCAAATATCCCGCTTGACAGCGCAGCCACCCCACAAAAAATTGCTTAGGGGAGTCAGGCATTTGGGCGCCTCCCATGAGCCCCCCGCGAGCAAACACTCAAACGCCGTCCTCCTCCTCCTCCCCCCCAGGCGGCATCCTCGGTTTGAGGCACACACGCAAATTTTCCTCACACAAAACTCACTCACACCCCCTTCTTCCCTTCTTCGCCTCGTGGAAAATTCTGCTATCGCTCGTTTTCAAAACCCCGAGGAAAAATCATTCTCCCCCTGCCATCCTTCTTCGTTTGTCGTCCTAACCTAAATTATTAGTGGCCGAATCCCAGCCTTTCTCAGCGCAGTGCGAATAACAAGTACAAGAGGATATCCTATCCGGGGTGTTATCGCAACAGCGGGGCCCAAAAGACTGTTGCCCAATTCGCCATCCGAGTCGGGAGCAGACGAGACCCTAGAAGCAGGGCCTGTCGGAAGCGCTGCGACAGCCGGAAAAAAATTCGACGGCCTGTCCATGCTTGCTGCTCCTCCTCCTTCTGAGGCCTGGTAGGCGTGTTGCATTTCGACCCGCCCACTGGACAGCACTCTCAATCGGGCAGCCCTCTCCCTCCAAAGTCCAACCAACCCCCGGCACTTCCCATCTCTGCCACTTTCCTGCCTCTTGTCTTACTGTCCATCCCGCTGTCGACTCACAGTGTCTCCCAAACGCCGTGGACTGCTGGGCAAAAGTCTTTCGAGACGTCGCCACCCATCTTGGTCGCTACGCGTGAGGATTCTAATATCGCCTTCCAACCTTATTTGGTCTCTTGATTCTCATTTTCTTTCAACTCGTTTTGTTTCCTTCGCTCCGGCGGGCGAGCCCTGTCTTATTCGTCCGGTCTTCCTTCCATCAGCCCAGCGCCTCCAAGCGCCTCCGTCGCCATCGCATCGTCTCGAGAACCACCTTCGAGTGCGCTGGTGCTATTGCCCACCCCCAACCAAGGAAAAGAAAAAAACCGTATCGCAATCCCCGTTGTTAGACGCGGTCCACGTCGAGTCGCCGAGGGGAGCTTGTCGCACTCCCGTAATTGGGGCTTCGAGGCGGCATTGCGCGCATTCGCACCATCGATTTGTATGGTGGAGGCTTGATCGCGACAAGCCATCACAAACCCACAAGGGTCCCACCGAGTTTTCCAACGCGTCTTCATTGCCGCTCTCCGTCTCCGAACCACACGGCACTGCAACGATCGATTGTTTGCCAGCGCATGCGATAGAGCGGGAACTCGCAGGTCGATATCCACGTCGTGGATAATCGACACCCACCGAGATGATGGCAAGCATGGGTCCGTCTTTTCCGCCGCATCCAGGTGCGATGCAGCAACACCCTGGTGTTCCCCCAGGCCATCCGGGCATGGCTCCGGGTATGGCTCACAACCCAAGCCAACCCGGCGTGCAAGCCGGCGGAATGCCGCACCAGATGCACATGGGCGTGTCTGGGCCCGGCCCTCAGGTCAACCCTGCCGCGCTCATGGCAGCCGGCATCCCTCCAGGCGCCGGCCCAAATCCGCATGCGATGCAGTTGAACCAGCAGCAGGCGCAATTCTTACACCAGCAGCAGCAGATGAACCCCATGGCCTGTGAGTGCAGATCCCTTTCCTCCCACTTCTCATCTCACCCCAGCTCCTCGGCGCACTATGTGTTTGCCGTGAATGGCGACCACCACCACCATCACCCGACAAACACTCGTAGCTGACGACTTCCCGGGACTTCAGACGCGAACCCTCAAGCCTTCCAGCAGCAGTTACAGCAGCAGAGGCTACAGCAGATGCAACAGCAACAGGCTAGGCAAACCTTGATGGCCCAGCAGGGCATGTACGGTCCCAACATGAACCCCGGAATGCCGATCAGCATGCAGATCCCCCAAATGCAAGCCGCCGCGCAGATGAGGATGATGAACCTGCGCCAGCAGCAGCCACAGCATCATCAGGTAAGCCGCGCTCACCTAGATTGATCGATGCTTAACATCCATGGCTTGGATGGAGGTCGCTGACTGTCATCGCGTCACAGCAAGCTTTGCTTGCGCAACAGCTCGCGATGCAACACCACATTGCCCACGGCCAGCTCGGTCAAGGACAGAACCCGAACCAACCAGGGCAGCCGAATCCCCATCTCCAGGGGCTGCAGCCAGCACAGCTCGCCGCGATGCAAGCACAAGCCGCTCAGGCCCAGGCACAAGCCCAACAACAGCAGGCCCAGGCACAAGCCCAGCAGCAAGCCCAGCAGGCTCAGCAACAACAAGCCCAGCAGCAGGCCCAGCAGGCTCAGCAACAACAGCAGGCCCAACAGGCTCAGCAGCAGCAGCAGCAGCAGCAGCAGCAGGCCCAGCAGCAGCAGCAACAGGTTCAAACAACACAGGGTCCTCAGCCATCCCACACACCGCAACCCCAGCAGGGTCAACCCGGCCCCAGTCCGAATATGCCCCCGGGTGCGGGACAGAACGCGGCACAAGTTCAGCAGGCTCCAAGTCAGCAAGTGCAGGCACCTCACCCAGCAAACGCGATGCAAGTGGCGCAAAGCCAGCAGGCACAAATGGCGGCAGCCCAGCAACAAGCCATCTCGAACATGCAAGCCTTGCAAAGGAGGGAGAGCATGAAGGGCCAGTGCCTTTTGAAGCTGATGCTGTTTGCTGAGCATCTGAGTGGTTTCCCGGTAAGTCATGTGCCTTTCGTGTATATGCTCTACATGGGCATGCTCCACACTACCCCTCACCGACAAGAAGGCCCTTTGAAGCTGACTTTATCGTTCGCCGTGGCGCTTTAGGGCTCGAGGGGCAAGGACGACCTGTCATACTGGACTGAGTTTGTAGTTCGATTTTTCTCGCCGAAAGGGGCTTTCAGGCACACGCTCCGCGTATCAGACGGCGAGGAGGGTGCTGGGAAGCAGTACGAGATCCAGTACGCAACGCTGGCCCGCTACTTTGCCACGCACTTTGAGAGCGGCGTCAAGTCGATCCAGTTCATCATGGATAAAGGGACGACGGACAAGGCGATGCCTAATGACACCCATTACATCGAGAACTCGAAGGCGAGCCTGCAATACTGGTTTGAGCATTCTCATGTGAGCTCCATCTTTTCCTGCTACTCCCTCTTTGCTGGGCCTTGTTGGCCACAAAAGCGTTACATATCAGTGGCGAGGAGACAGGCCAATAACTGACATAACTCCAAACGATAAACAGCTGGTCGCCAAGGGGACTGTTCGTGTACTATTCGACTCGGACCAGCGCATCGAGCTCTTTGAGTTCGTGTGCACCAAGTTCGACGAATATGTCTCAAGGAATCTGGTCATCAAGCAAGCCAAGCCGAGCCACATGTGGGTCAAGGAGTGGTTCAAGGTGAACCAGGACAACAAGCCGTCTCCTGAGATGAGCAAGAAGGCGAAGGCGCGGCCGATGAAGTCGCCGCCAGGTCCACCCCCAGATTTCGATCTGCCACATTCGGCGGTAAAGCAGGGTGTGGGAGTCACAGAGGCCGTTCACCAGTTCCTCGAGGTATGCGCTGTTCAAAATCTACATTAACACAGTCGGACCAAAGAACAAGAAGGAAACAAGACAGGATGAAATCAAATGGGACGAAAACACGAAGACAGACAAAAGACAAACATGAATGCTGTGCAGCTCACTGAACTGACTGATGAATTGTACATCACGTATAACGCGCAGATCTCGGAGATCATGAACCAGATGAACCCCTTGTTCGACTTCTACCACACCCATCCTGGCCTCGGCCCATACCAGGCACTCGACGAGTACGTACGGACCGTGCCCGCCGACCCGCAGCACCCGCAGGCCATGAACGGGCAACCGATGGCAGGCCAGCCCGGCGCCCCCGGCGGCCCGCGCACGCCCGGCTTCGGCCAGTTCCCCATGGGCGCGAGCCCGCACGCCGCACACCTCCAGCTGCCAGGCTCCCCCCACGTCGGCGGCAGCCCCGCGGCCACGGGTGGTGGTGGTGGTGCCGTCGGCCCCGGCGGCGGTGGTGGTGCAGGAGGAGGAGGCGGGGCGCCCATGGCGGCGCCCGCGATGCAGATGCAACAGAGCCAGCAGGGGACCAGCTCGAGCGGGCCGTCGGCGAACACGTCGCCGGCGGGCACGAAGCGGAGGCGGCCGTCCGGAGTCAAGACCGAGGACGACGGCGGCAACGGCACGCCCGGCACGGGGGCGGCGGCGCCGACGCCGGGGGGCGGTGGCGCCGGCGGCGGACCGCAGGTCAACGGCATACAGGGCGGGAAGGCGAAGCAGACTACGCCGAGGTTGCATAAGAGGGCGAAGGGGAACCCGCCTGCTTCTTAGATGCTGTTATGTGTGGCACGACGACGCAGCGCTTGCGTTCGGCTTCGGCTTCGCCTTCTCTATCCCTTCCTTATCTCCACGAACACGAATCACCCTCTAAATATCTCTCTATCCGTCTCACTCTCTCTCCCTCTCTCTCTCCAAAACGGAACCCTGTTTATATCTACAACTTTTCTCTCTATCTCTCTCTCTCTCCCTCTTATGCGACACGTCGGCGTCGTGCGGTTGCGGTGTGCGGTCGGTCTGGCATGGGAAACTTAAGGTGTGTTTTGATAGCGACGGGCAATCAGCTCCTTTTTACCGTCGATCCCCCAAAATTGGCTTATTCCTTTTCTTCTCTCTTCCTGTTTGTTTTGTGTCGTGCCGTGTCTATGGGAAATGGGTATTTCTGTGTTTCTTTGGTGATTTGTGTTTCGTGTGTTTAGTGTCTTGTTTCTGTGCTATTTTTTTTTCTCTTCATTTTTGCCCCTGCCCCCTTTTCTCAGCATCTATCATCAACAACTTAACCCATGGACATTTACCGTTGGTGTTCTCGGCTCGGGGAGGAACAAAGCGATATCCGGACACCGCGAAACTGGTACACACTGCACAGCCTCATCTTGTGGTCTATCACATACTATCTCCCTGGGTACCTTTTTATCTTATCTCGTACCTTTCATTTACCTCTCTGGCCCTTTTTCAGCGGCGAACGGTTCGTGGGAGAGATGGATAGAAAGACAGATGGCGTGGTAACCAGGTCGGTCGATCTTGCTGGCATTCCGCGCTGGGAGGTGGGTGGGCAGGCAAGTCAGTTACAAGCAGGCATATTCTCCTTTTTTTTGGTTATCTTTTTTGGCTTATTTTTTGTCGCTCTTTGGTGCTAGTTGGCAGCTGTAGGGTTGGTTTGGCGGTTGGTGCGGCTCGGCTTTTCGGGGATGGGGATGGATGTGCCCAAAAAAACCTCTGATATCAGAATCTGTCCTAGCCTGGCTTCTCTTTTGTTCTTCTCTCTCCTTCCCCTTCCCCTCATCGGGATATAGGAAGACGAGAAACCTCGAGATGGCCAGAACGAGGGTTGGGACTGCGGTTTAAGAGAGAGCCATGTTGTTATGGCTCTCTCGTCTGTTCTTTTTTCTCTCTCCAGCTTCTACTAATCGGGTGTGTAACTTCAGTTCTACCCAGTGTACAATAAGTCCGCCCTCCTTCAGTTTTCAGGCTGGGTTTACATCTCTCGTTCCTTCGTTCTTAATGACTTGCCTTTGCTGCTAACTGATTCGGTTGGATCCCGCGTCTTTGTGGCAGATTTCCGTCCTTCCTTACTGCGCTGTTGTCCTTCCAACATCTCGCTCGGCCCCTTGTCGCTTCGAGCTTAGCCTGGATGTTTTCCAGCGGTCGGTTTATATCCAATTTAGGACTGACCTGACACGCACCCCCACTCCCCTTTTCCTCCTCTCTCTCTCTCTTTCTCTCGGTCTCCCTGTAGAGGTGGTCGGCTACTCGTCAATGCTTCTTCATATCATGTCGGTGTGAAAGGGGGGATGTTCATGTGGCGGTGTCTACTGAGACTCGCAGAAGGCGGATGAGAGTGTGGCATGACGATGTCGCACTACAAGCACGAACTACGGTTTCGCTCTCTCTCTCTCTCTGCCTTCACGCTTATGTTTTCCAAATTCCCTGTGCCGGCGCAACTGGTCAACAAATTCCTCATGCTCTTATGGATAATTGGATAGGTAACCCATTGCTGGGTGTTGTGGTGTTTTGGTTCCCGCGCTTTGCTCGAACCCGAATCTGCTGCATACCATCCCTTACTTTAGTTTTATTCTTCTAGGCACTATTATAGCGGGAAAAGAATACTTGATTGTCCACATGCATGCAATTGTAAGCCAGTGAACCGGCAATAGCCTAAGCGGATTGTTCAGGTCCTTGCTGGCTGAAAGGTTACGTGAGTCCGGTGAACAAGGAAAACGAAATAGCTCCATGAGGATTATAGATATATTTCGTTAAAAAAGAGGCTACATATACATAATATACACGTGCGCCTCGTCGTTGCACCTTTGTCCGAAAGGGCAGAGAAGCCAGCCAGGCAGAGCCCATGAGCCATCCATGAGACGGTTGCCAACGCCACCGTTACCGCCGGCCGAGAACCGAGATCGTCCCGTTTTTGCGAGAGTGCCGTCAAGTCGTGTGAAGAGGGGTAGGTGTAAGAAAATAGAATCTCCACGA
The DNA here is from genome assembly GCA_003049485.1 of Ophioceras dolichostomum. Taxonomy (NCBI): domain Eukaryota; kingdom Fungi; phylum Ascomycota; class Sordariomycetes; order Magnaporthales; family Ophioceraceae; genus Ophioceras; species Ophioceras dolichostomum. Next base: position 48,518 of record PYST01000051.1, read on the forward strand.
AGTTAAGCCAGCCCAAGGGAGAAGAGGGCGGGCTTAAAGGATCGCCGAGAATGGAAGCAGGAAAGAAAAGGGACGATGGCAGTGGGGATGGTGAGCAGCGATGTGGTAGGGAGAGCGGGGGGGAAAGTAGGAGTGAGCAGGACCGAGAACACCGCTTTCAGGAAGCAAACAAAGGCCATCCATGCCCGGATAATGCCCCTTTCCGACTCCGGTTCAACAAGCTGAAAACTAACAGAAAACCCCTAAACCTTAACACCACACCAAAGCCCCCTGAATGCGTCCCGCGCCTCTCCTGACCGCCCAGAAACTATCCGCTGTTATCAAGCCGAATATTAGCGGCTGGTAGTGGCGGCAAGCTTGTTGAGGATTCCGCCCCCGGCAGCGGAGGCCTTCTTGGCGTCACCGTCGAAGATGTTGAGCAGCGACTTCCAGACAGCCCCAGGCTCCTGGCTGGCGTCGATGCCCTTCCAGATGCCGGTGCGGCGGTAGTAGTCGACGACTGGCGCGGTCTGCTTGTGGTACGTGTCCAGGCGCTTCTTCAGGGCCTCCGGGTTGTCGTCGGAGCGCTGGATCAGCGGCTCGCCCGTGATGTCGTCCGTCATGGCCTTCTTGGGCGGGTTGAAGGTTGTGTGGTACGAGCGGCCGGACGCGGGGTGGATCAGCCTGCCGGTGATGCGCGCCACGAGCAAGGCCGGGTCGATCTGCAACTCCACGGCGTGTTGCAGCGTCTGATTCCGCGACTGCAGCATCTGGTCGAGGCCCTCGGCTTGCGGTACCGTCCGGGGGAAGCCGTCGAGAATAAACCTAGGAAACGAAAACGTGTCAACAATACCCTCCTTCAAAATATCGCCCCCCTTGACGGACACCCCCTGGGATTCCGCCGGCCGGCCGGTTCACGCGCTAAGTTCGTCGGATGCCTCCACAGGGACTCGGGGGATTCGTAGGGTTCGGGGTTCGCGCATTCGTACCCTCCCTTGCACTCCTGGTTGGTCTCCAACTCCTCCTTGATCATGCCAATGACGATGTCGTCACTGACCAGACCGCCTTGGTCCATGATCTTCTTAGCCTCGCGACCCAATGGTGTCTTCTTGGCGACTTGGGAACGGAGCATGTCGCCGGTGGCCTGTCGGGGGAGTATAACGCAAGCGCATGGTTGGTCAGTTAATTTGTTTTCGCGCAAGGACTACTACAACGAAATGCTTCGGAATGCCGACTTCGGCCCCCCTGCTGGCTCTTGAATCTGCCGGGAGCAATTGACCCACCAAATGGCAGCAGTTGAACTTCTCTTTTATCTTGGGAGCTTGTGTGCCCTTCCCTGTGCGCCAATGAGTCCAAGTTAGTATTTGCTACTGTTAGAGTGGTCGAGTACGGCGTCCGGACCGGCGGGAGCGCCTCGAGGCGGGATGCGACAAAACATACCAGCACCAGGAGGCCCGATGAGTATCATACGGACTTCCCTAGCCGTAGAGCTAGAGGAATCGTCGAATTTAAGCTGCTCCAGCTTCTTAAGGCGCGCCTCGATGCTCTGGACCGTGCTCTGGAGGTTTTGAATCTGCTCTTCAAGCGCACCCATTTTGACGGTATTGATAGCTCATAAGGCCGTAAATGTTGGGAAGGTAAAAATGAGTGGGGGGAAATAGGAATTGGGAGAGAAGAAGAGCAGGGAGAGGTCGCGAGGTGTGAGAGAAAGGTTGCCCAAGGCGAGAAGAAGCCGGAGCAGACAGAGAGGTGGACGAGGTTGAGGATGTTTATTGAGTTCCGAAATTTGTCGAGTGCCGGAGGATTAGTAGTAGTGGACGATGTCGGCAAGCACAAGCACGGGTAAAAAGCAGGGGGAAAAAATTCGGCCAGCTAGGGAAAAACGCCTGCCAGGGTCGGGGCACTTGCGTCAATTCTCAGCACGGTTGCAGCGGCTCTGGAGTGCCCACCGCTGCTGGAGGTTGGCACGGATCGGCTAAATCTCCACCGTGGAAGATGCTAGCTCCTCCCAAAAGTAGAGGGGAGCTCCGGTGCTCCAGGCGGGCCCCAGTCGGCCTTTCTCCCCTCCACCGAGGTTCGCATCTGAAGATGGCACCTATTGATAGCATGCATGACGCCAGCAAGTACAGACCGACGGTAAAAGGCAAAGCTCCATCTTCAGGAGCTCGCAAGAGCAAGGAATTCGCAGCCGGTGGACCGGATGGGAAAAGCCGGGCGCCACCGGAGAGCTGCAGCACACAACCGGCTCGGCTCGCCTACAACTCTAGCTTGGGTTTGCACCTTCATCAATCGCTCTTCCCGCCAGATTCTCCATCAGTTCTCTCACACCGCCCGAATCGACCATTCCCATCACAGACCCATTTTCCGTAGCCGTCCTGTTCCGAGGCCACACTTCTTCGGAAGCCGACCGGTGACGGAGACGTCCCCCTGTCACAGTCTTCTGGCGGTATCATGAGGCCCTTTTTGTAAACCACAATCACGTTCAGCGCTCACCAGATTCGTGGCAATTCCCGAAGTGATGACTCCCGGAAATTCCGATCAGCCGCCTTATGCCAGCTGAGCAACAGCAGAGCCAGCCCGGCCGGTCCTCGAGCTTGGTTGCTTCAAGGGCAGTCTTACTAGTACATACATCCAACGCAAGCCATCTGACCAACAGGGAGCTGGCGCGAAATGGGTAGCATCGCAAGCTGGGCTGGATTGATGATTGATGACGGGCAGCCGCATCATCACGTGTGCTGCCTAAGCTCTAACTGGCCCGTGCGCGCCGCCTGCACGGGTTCCTCCGCCCAGTGTGCCTTGGTACCTCTCAATGTCCAGTGCTTGCGCCAGGGCTGGAGCTTTGTGGAAACTGAACTGACTGGCTTGGCTGGATCTTGTCAACGCAACCAGACAGCAGCCTCGCATCGAACCAACGTTGATTATTTTTTTCTACCTTGCAAGACACCCATCCTAACATCCAACCACACGAAACTACTAGCGCTCGCTTTCGATTTTCTTTTGTTTTCTCTCGAGATACCCTCCGATTCCCCCAGATCCATAAAATGCCGACAACCACAGCAGAAACGCTGTCCCTCGTCACCAGGAACGTGTCAGTTGCCCCGCTAGTCCTCCTCTCGGCGGTAGACCACTACAACCGCGAGTCGACGAATAAGACCAAGAATAAGCGTGTGGTCGGCGTCTTATTAGGCCAGAATGACGGGAAGAATGTCCGGGTATCAAACAGCTTTGCAGGTGAGGAGCCACCTCTTCCTTCTCCCAGTCCCCCCCGGAGGCCATCGTGTCGTTCGTTTGTCAGAGGGTGCTTGCTGACCAAGAGCTCTCCCATCCACCGTCATACAGTCCCCTTCGAGGAGGATGAGAAGAACCCTTCGGTCTGGTTCCTGGACCACAACTATGTCGAGTCGATGAACGACATGTTCAAGAAGGTCAATGCGCGCGAGAAGTTAATAGGATGGTACCACTCCGGTCCGAAGCTGCGGGCGTCAGATCTGAAGATCAACGAACTGTTTAAGCGCTACACGCCAAACCCGCTGCTCGTGATTATCGACGTGCAGCCGAAGGAGGCTGGCGTGCCTACTGATGCGTACTTTGCCGTCGATGAGATCAAGGATGTAAGTTGTTCCTAGCAGGACCGGTGTCGCCACAGACCCTCGCCCTCTCGCATGCACACTTGCTGACTTATGCGCTGGCTGTTTACGAATACAGGATGGTACAACGACCTCAAGGACGTTCGTGCACACACCTTCGATCATCGAGGCCGAGGAGGCGGAGGAGATCGGCGTGGAGCACCTCCTGCGCGACATCCGCGACGTCGCCGTCGGTACGCTGTCGACCCGAGTCACCAACCAGCTGCAGTCGCTGCAGGGCCTGCACCTGCGTCTCCGCGACATCCAGGCGTACCTACAGAAGGTGCTCGACGGCCAGCTGCCGGTCAACCACGCCATCCTGGGCAACCTGCAGGACGTGTTCAACCTGCTGCCCAACCTATCGACGCCCAAATCCGGCTCGGGCGCCGCCGCCGCCGGGGCGGCGGCTGCAGGCGCGGCCAAGCCGGACGGCGAGCTGGCGTACGCCATGAGCGTCAAGACCAACGACCAGCTGATGGCCATCTACCTCAGCAGCCTGATCCGCGCCATCACGGCGTTCCACGACCTGATCGAGAACAAGATACAGAACCGGCAGCAGCAGGAGGAGAAGGAAGCCGCCAAGAAGGAAGGGGAGGCCGCCGCGGCCGCGGCCGCGGCCGGCAAGGATGGCGAGAAGAAGGACGGCGGCGACAAGGCCGTCAACGGCGTCAACGGCGACGCTAAGGACGGCGCCGGCGACAAGGACAAGGACAAGGATGGGGCGGCGTCGAAAGACAAGAAAAAGTGAGGGCAGGTAGATCCCGGATTCTGGGTGAAGAGGTGAGCAGGGGAGGGACAAAGAGAGAGATAAGCGGTTGGATCGATGGATGATGCATGCGTGCGTTCGTGCATGGGGAATGGCAGCGCACTCATCATCAGCCAACAAACACACTCGGCCTCATTTGTATTCGGGCGTGCCACGATAGACCGGGATCACCAATCTGCTTACTATTGCCTACCGTTTCGGCTCTGGGGACACATGCCTGGCCGGAGCTTGTTAATATCACGTGGCGTTCTTAGTTCTCATGCGATGCTCGGAATGATATATAAGGCGTGCCTAGGCGGCGCAAGTGCCGGTAGTCGGATCAACTCAGTCTTCCACCTCCTTACTGCGCGTAGCCCATTCCCGTGGTTGTACCTGGCGGCCCAGATACTTGGCCGCCAGGCCTATTCAAGCCCACAAGAGTACACCTAAAGTGCCGGAAACCTAGAGATGGAGCCTGGAATATTCTGCCTAGAAACAGGCCGCCTCCAGGCCGACCACCAGGCCTCAACCCACCCATCTATGATCTCCCATTCGTCGTCCGCCTCTCTCTCCCCCTCACACGTCCGCAACAATCCCTGCCATCTCCGCCCGTCCAACCTTCCTCGCGACGACGAACCGTCCAAGTGGCGCCCATCGCTCCGCAAGCAGGCAGGCGAGCAAGTGCTTGCAGCAAGGCACCCCTCCACGTCGGCGATCCCCCGTGGTGGCGGCCCTCGTCGTCCCGTCCAGGCTCAGTCCGCCGAACTGCCACGTCGCCTCCTCCTCATCTTCGCCGTCGCTCCTTTTCTCGTCCCATTCGTCTTCTTCTTCTCCTTCTTCGTCTTCTGCCTCGCCTCGTAGGCCCCATTCATTTCCTGTCCCAGGTTTGGTGGTCGTGGTGGCGACGGTGGTGGTGGCAAATAATTGCCCGCCGTCGCCGCTGCCACCGCTAGTAGGAAATGCGGCGAACGCGAACGCTGCACAGCTGCAGTTCCAGGCCCGGAGCTGCACGATGTATGCCAAGCCTCCACTGAGCCCTGCTCCGGTTCCGGCTCCGGCTCCGACCCCAGACCCGTCGCCGCCGCTCCTCCACTTCCTCCGCCCGCCGCTCTCGGCCTGCTGCTGAGCAGACCGGACGTGGTACACACTCGTTGGACCGACGCCGCCTCCGCCGTCGTCGCCAGGGTTGTGTCCGTGCCCGTGTCCGTCTAGATCCATGCGGGTCACCAGGCCTCGGTCGAGCAGGTCCAGCGCCGGGAGGAGCAGGGAGGGGAACAGGGCATGTAAGGCCGTGAAAAGCGGATGGTGGGCGGCGGGGATCTGCGCGAGTGGATTTGCCGAAGACGGCGGTGGTGGCCTTTTGTCTTGGGTGACGGATCTTGATTTCGTTGTCGCTGTCGATGTCGATGTCGATGTTGCTGCGGTAAGGTGGTCTCGAGTCCCGTCGCCTTCGCCTTCGCCTTCGCCATTGCCGTCATCCTCATCGGGGACTGGAATGGATGAGATAGAGTTTATGAGCGAGGTGAGCATCTCACGCGGGGACGGCAGTCCGGTTGATTGTGAGTCCGTTTCCATTTTCGAGGTGTTGGGCCTCGACTGATATCCAACAGAGCTTTGTCATTTTTGTCTCGGTGAGTGAGTTTGCACACGAAGATGTTAATATGGTGATGGTGTTTTCGGTGTGGTTTGGTGTACGAAATGAGCTTTTGAACCCCCTCAATTATCAAGAAATGGGGTATCTGGTCGATCACAGCCGCAACACTAAAAAACCAAGTCTGTGTGAGCGGGCAGACCGAACCATCTCCATTTTGAATTTGCATCGGTCGGATCGGCTATCATTTTCCATTCATTTTTCCCCTTCCCCGCACGTAAGTGCGTTCCTATCAAACACAAGGTCCCCTTACAGGATATCCTCCGCAACCCGATCGCTCTCATCCCCCTTCTATTTTTTATATACGTACCTAGGTACCCAGGTACGTAAGGTAGGCACAGACTATAACATCGACAGCGTCATTAAAGGCTTCGCAGGTTTACAGCATGCTCTCATTCTCACACCCACTCCTTCGGGTTCTTCAACACTTCAACAAGCCTTGCCTCGCGACTGTTCGGTTCTGGCTCGTGCATGTACGCCCAGCTCGCGGTGCGCGGCAGGCTCATCAGGATGCTCTCCACTCGGGCACCGGGGGTATTGAGCCCGAAGGCAGTTCCGCGGTCGTGCACGAGGTTGAACTCGACGTACTTGCCCCTGCGCAGCTGCTGCCACTCCTTCTCCTCGGGGGTGAAGGACATGTCCTTGCGCTTCTCGACGATGGGCACGTACGACGGCAGGAAGGCGCGCAGGCCGTCCTGGATGAAGGCGAAGGTGTTCTCCTTGTCCGACACGGTCTCATCCAGGTCGTCGAAGAAGATGCCGCCGATCCCGCGGGACTCGCCGCGGTGCTTGTTGAAGAAGTATTCGTCGCACCACTTCTTGAATTTTGGGTAGTAGGTCTTGTCATGCTTGTCGCACACGTCCCTGAGTGTGCGGTGGAAGTGCACGGCGTCTTCATCGAACAGGTATGACGGCGTCAGGTCGGCGCCGCCGCCGAACCACCACGCGCCCGACGTACCGTCCGGGTATGCCGTTTCGAAGTAGCGGTAGTTGAGGTGCACCGTGGGCGCCATCGGGTTGCTCGGGTGCACGATCATGCTGAGGCCCGCGGCGAAGAAGTCCAGCTTTTCGGGAACCTCAGCGGTGCCGTTCACGATGTTGCGGTGGTTGACCCGCATCTTCTCGATGGCCGCCTTGGGCAGCGTGCCGTACACCACGCTCACGCCCACGCCGGCCTTCTCGAACACGTTGCCGTCCTGGAGACAGCAGGTGATGCCACCGCCTCCTTCCTTGCGCGTCCACTCGTCCACCCGGAACTTCTTGCCGTCGACCTCCTCGAGCCCGCGCACGATCTGGCGCTGCTGCTCCTTGATGAATTCCTCCATCCGCAGCCGCATAGGCGACTTCTCAGTCACGCCATGCTCCTTCCGGCTCTGCTGGTCACGCTCGGCGAGCGTGGCCGGTTCGAGGCGCAGGGGTTCTTCTACGGCCTGCATGGCGGAAGAGTGAGTGGAAGCGATTATCTGAGGTTAGTTAACAGGCCGAGGGAAAGAGTGATGCAGAGGAACGTCAGGGGAAAAAATAGGAACAAAAATTCAGGAATTGAAAAGATAAGTGACCGAGTGTGAGAGAATGCGAGCGAGCAAGTGAGTGAGTCGCGGAATTTCAAAAAAAGGAGGTGAGATAGCCGGGGGGAGTGGGGACCTCCATATTATATCATATGCTCAGAAGGGGGGTACCTGTGTGCGACTCCTCACTCACCATCGTATATATCACCGAGCAACCGAAGGCAAGGCTAGCGGCAACCCAAGAGAGTGAAAAGAACGAGGGTGGAGGAGCTGGCAGTGATGTGGGTGAGGTACCGGCGCGGGGGGATCCCGAGAAAGGCCTCAGTGGTGGTGTCCTTGGTGACCGAAAGCAAACTGAAATGTTGCAACAACGGCTGGACTTCACCTGCTGGCCAACGAGTCGCACCGGCTGCCGCACAGCAGAAGATGAGAGAAATGCCATGGTTGCGTCGCTCACGGCTTAAATACCCTCTCCCTTATACTGAATGGACGACTTCAGACCGCTGCAAATTACTACCAGAAAGCAGGTACAGGGCCACCTCCAGGGTGTGCACACCACCAGCTCCCAAAGGAATGGTCGAATCAGGAAAGATGGAATGATGATTTTTGTACCAGTGGACTGGACATGAGGCCACTCAGCCGAAAGCGTCGGAACCAACCGGCGTATAACGAATCGTGGCCAAGGCTGGCAGGGACTTCTGGGGAAAAAAGTTGCGTGAGGGCCTGCAGGGCGGGTAAACTTTCTCCTCGGAATTGTGCCCAGATGGTACCCAAACAGTTGCAAAGAATGAAAGAATGGGAAATAATAATGCAGATCACAGGCAGGAAGGTCTAGCAGAGCAGTAGAGGTTGTGTCCAGTCATGCGAGAATCATCAGATCGAATGTTCCCGGTGGTCTGGCCGGGGAGCTGCACAACTCACCTGAGCTTCCCGTCAGTGGAAGCGGGCCATTCGGAGGTGGAAACTTCCACGGCTTGCCGGTCCAGCTGCGATAAGGATAGCGGCCAGGGGGAACCTTGTTGATAAGTGAGGCGGTACCTTGCATGGCGTGCTGGGCCAGCCTGCCATCTCAGCAGCACCGGCTCTGCTCCGTAGCGTAGCGATCGATCCAGCACTCCAGCCCGTGACGTGACGCCAGCTTGGGCATGGTGCTTTTTGAGGAGTTTGGCCAGTTCGGAAGGCCAGAAAGGAGGAAAGGGAGGGACGGCTGCGAATCGAGACCGCTGCGACAAGCATGAGAGAACCACCCCGGATTATTACGATCACGACAGATCGCGGGGCAATCAATCTGTCGATGAGCTGCTGGGATGAAATGTCACTCACCGCTTCGGTTCCGCACAGGACTTCAATCAGTCGGTCACCCTTCCGCCCCATAGCTGGTCACTGCAAATGGGTTCTCGGTGTTAAAAACCTGCCGATGCCGCTGCCAATCACGCTCGCTGTTTTTGACCATTTGTATTCCGCCGCAGGCCTTCGAACGACTAGCTCTCCCCCGGCGGTCCCGTCGACTCAGCTCTCATATCCTTTCATGAATGGAAGCCGGTGAGGTGTCACGCCGGCACGGATGCTGTTTTCCACCCCTGAAATTGTCCTGGACACACAATCACACATTCTCCCCGACAATATCCCGTGAATTGCGGTTACTTTCTCAACAGGCAGGCCTTATCGAGTCTAATGCTGCGATGAAAGTTACCAACTACAGCTCTGGTACTGTAGGTGCTTCATTGTCAAACGACAACTCGACTCTCTTCGGGGAGCTCTTAGCTCTAACCAAGCCATTCCGTGAAACCCCCGAAAGTATCTCTCCGTCTGCCAGCTGGAGCCTGCACCTACAAATGCATACACTTTCCACAGAAAGCTCTGACCGTCAGGGGTCGCCACCGCACTGCTCTCGTGAAAGGTGTAATGAACCCTCAGGCCTCCAGAGAATGAACATTAATTGACGCCTTTGGTGAGAAGCCAGCCAGCTCCGGCTGACTGCGCCACGTGAAATGCCTGTGATTCACCGACAGCGTCACCACTAAACCTATTCGGGCACGTCGGTGGGGCTTCCCGAAATTCTACACTCTCCCAGCTGGCTGCCCGCTGCTGCCGTGGCCGTGGTTTGTACCTTTTTAACATTTCAAAGGGGAGAGGAACCTACCTGGGGACCTGAAAGTCACTGGCAGGTGCGGGAGTGAGAAATGTCCCTCCCCCCGCCCACATTTTCAGGTAACAGCAGCACGGGTCATCTGGGCATTTATCCCACTCTGCCTTGACACCTGGTACTGGTACTGTACTAGTTGTAACCTATCGCCCCTCCTCAGCTTTGCCTCCTCCCCCCTCTTCCTTCAGTACCTCCAGTATATTACATAGCAGTGCTTCCTCCACCGCCGCCTGCTGCATCATCCAAGGCGGCAACCTCATCCACGTCAACCACCTCTTTATCCTTGGAAGAACCTCCGCCAACGCCCAAAAACAAACAAAACCTTCTCTCTCATTCTCTTTCTCTTATCATCGGCATCATCGTTGAAAGGATTTTTCTTTTCCCCGCCGACATCTTTTTTTTCCGCGGCCAAACCAAACATCTAAAACGCACTTCTGCATTCTATCTATCGGCGCGCGCCAAACACCCCCACCACACCTCTTGCTGCACACTTCACCAGAGATCACCGCTTCCATTACCGACGCCGCCAAAATGAGGTCTAAGTTCAAGGACGAGCACCCCTTCGAGAAGCGCAAGGCGGAGGCGGAGCGCATCCGCCAGAAATACTTGGATCGCATTCCCGTAAGTAACCATTACCCTTCGTCGTCGTCCTCGAGAAAGCTGCTTGCTTGCTTTCGATGCGCTTCGAGTCCCGTGGAAGTTCGTTGGTCGGTCTGGCGGTCTGTCAGTCGGTCGACGGTCGCGTCACCTACCTACACCTACCCACCTACTCGTCGCACCGCGAATGTTCGCTCGCTCGTGTCTGCCTGGCGTTTTGCAGCGGTTTTGTCAGCCGACGAAAACCGCCAGACCGCTCTCCCACACCCCGCGTGCGCCAACCGACATACAACCATATCGCTAACGTTGAACAATTTCAATCATACAGGTTATTTGCGAGAAGGTCGAGAAGAGTGATATTGCTACGATCGACAAGAAGAAGTATTTGGTCCCAGCGGACCTGACCGTAGGCCAGTTCGTCTACGTCATCCGCAAGAGGATCAAGCTGTCGCCCGAGAAGGCGATCTTCATCTTCGTCCAGGAGACGCTGCCCCCGACGGCGGCGCTCATGTCTAGCATCTACGACGCACACAAGGATGAGGACGGGTATGTCAAATCCCACACATTCCATACCAAGCCATACCAAGCCCACCCCGCCCTTCTCTTCTCTTCTCTCCGTCCGCAGCCAACAATGCTAACATCTATGTTTCTCTCCTCCACTCTCTAGGTTCCTGTACATCACTTACTCCGGCGAAAACACCTTCGGCGACCTCCTCGAAGAGGTCGCTTAGGAGGTGTGGATGACAACCACGACGACGACGACGCGGCGCTGATTGGTGATGGTGATGGTGATGGGGCTCTCTTTTTTGTTATCACCCGGTTTCCTGTCGTTGTTGCCGCTTTTCGGGCGTTGGGAGGAGGATCTTACGAACGGCAGACGGACATGGACCACACTATTACACTACAACAGCACCTTTTGATGGGAAATTGGTCGAGGAGGACTTTGGGGTTGAGATCGGGGATGGAGAGGGGCGAAAGGCGAGATGATGGTGGGACGACAGACTGCACGACTGAAGGTCGCACTTCTTCGTCTGCTGCTGCTCGTCTGCCTGAATGACCTCCATTCCTGCCGCTGCTCCTGTTGGCCCGATCGACTCGGAATGCTCCGGGGCGGGCTCCTCTTCCAATTCATATCTTGGTCTTCTTAGTCTTCTTAGTCTCTGGCTTGGTTCTCTGGGCGCGAGGGTCGGACCGAACGGTCTGCTTGGTGGACGACGAGAATACTTCCTGGGGCATGCATGTCGATAAGAGTAGTTCATCTACCCATTCACCACACTCTGGTTTCACCAGGTGCAGTGGCGGCCTGTAGCCAGTACGCCGCCGCATCTAGTAGCCGGCTCAGTTACCCGTCAAATCAGTCTTCCCTTGTCGACTTGAGGCACCAACGCAGAACGTTTTTTTTTTTCTTGGGTTTTTTTCCCCTTTCCCTTTCCTGGTTCCCAAATCCAGATTTCTTCTTTTTTTCCTTGTCTTAATAAGACTGTCTGTCTTTCCCACCTAAGTTTGATTCAATGAGTATTTGCAACTCGTTCTTCAGAGCCAACGATTTAGGGTTGAGAATATAGATGAGGTCGATCGTTTACTCTGATCCGAATTTCACCTCCCGTGCTGAACTGCCATTACTTGGCTGCGACGTAGACTACCACAGGCCAGAGAGGACGATGTCTCGGGCTGATGAGCGTAACGATATCATTGCATGAATATATATAGGCAAGACGGAAGAAAGTATGTAATGCGCGTAGACACGAAAATGCCAGCCTAATGATCTATCCATTTCACACGCACGGCGTGTCTGGGGGTTGACCATGAGTGAACATTAAAGATGGGGATGAAGAAGCAAATCACCTCCCAAAAAAAGCAATATCTAAAATCTAGGCTGCGTGAGGGTTTCGTGGAAAAGATGGAAAGAGGGAAGGCAGGCAGGGCAGCCTATGCGCGAAGGAACTCCTCCCCCTCGCACCCTGATCTTAGTGGATAGGTAGGTAAGTAGGTAGGTAGATCCAAAAGTGTAAGCAAACCAAGAAAAGCGAGGCCCCGTGTTTTGCGTGTGGCCTGCCTCCACCGAAGCAAGATGCTGAGGATCGTTGGGATGCAGGGGAAGGACGGGAAACAAAGGAAAACATGAGTTTCAGATGCTACGCTATGCTGAGTGGGTGAGGAGATGAGAGGTAAAGAGGTGGACGATACCGACGAGGAAAATAAGGAGATAGAGAACAAAAGGAAAAAAAGAAGCGGAGGAGGACGGACGGAGAGACAAACATACAGCCTCAGACTATGCAGAACTCGTCATGCCCCGGCTCATCGGCGTTTAGATAGGCTCATTCGTCTCCAGCCGCAGTAGGTCTGTGTTTCTATAGGACTATAAAAAGAGGCACGAACCGGTCGGGCTCGAGATCGCAACTCGACGCGATCCCAACCTGGAGGTGGAGCAGCTGGCACGCCAGCGACCGGAGGAGGGTGGTGTATACGTGGGCGAAGGTCGGCCGGAACAGAGAGTTCAGGTATACCTACAAGCCTTGAAGCTCCTATCTTCGCGGCGTTGCTGTTTTATGGGAATGTGTTTAAGGATTGTTAGTCATACTCTCTCGAGGACGGGGAACACGTGAACTGGTGGATGTGAGAGAGGCTGCTACTTCGTGACTCACCATTTACCATCTGTCTCTGCTTGTTGAGCCAGCTCTTCGGCATGTCCTGTCGCCTTTGGAGCACCACGTGGTTGCTCTGCAGGCGGCTGGTGAGGTCGTACCAGGCAGTGGAGATCATGGCGTTCTCGCGCTGCAGGTTCTTGATCGTTTGCTCGTTGGCGGCCTGCATATTGTGGTTGGTTGGTTAGATCACCCTATGTCAGTCTCATATGGCAGGAAATGCAGGCTGGAGATGTAGATTCTACGTATTTCCGGCCATGACTGAGAGGTCGAGCCTGAACATCCCCGGGGAAGCCTAGGGAAGAAAGGCCTCCCCCGTGCCCTCTCCTCTTTCACGTTTTGCGTTCATGATGGGGTTGACAAGTTGATGGAAAGCCATAGAAGTACAATTACTGTCACAAGGAAAAGAGGGAAAACGTAACACGGACAAGTCGCCCATGAAAATCAGGTCGACAACCGCAAAACAGCAAAGGATCCAACGCACCTTGAGCGCAGCATATGCGCCGCCTTGCTCGGCCGACTTGAGACGTCGCTGCAGCTCGTACCGCTCCTGGTCGGCTTTTTGAAGTTGCTGCGAACGGCAAGTCACCTAGTTAGCCCTCACGGAGGTGAAATAGATATTATGGTTGCATGTATAGCACGCGTGTGTTTAGTGTATATGGGTGTGTGTGAGTGTGTGGGTTGGGGGTGGAGAGTTGAGGAGTGCCAGTCGCCCGACATCAGTTGAGACCGAATATGGACATGAAGGTGCGTGTCTTCGGCTGCGGCTTCGGCTGCGGCTTCGGCTGTTGCGACGCCATCCTGCTGGCGACGCTCCACCGGACCGGAGGGGTGCTTGACCTCTGCGCTCTCCCCCAAGGCGACAACGGGTGTGGCTCTACAGACCACGACGACCACGGTATCACGAGAGGAGACCACCTCGCGTCCTCCACGGGAAGATAGTCGCAGTCGGAGAGGGCCACATGTGGCGGCGGGGCCAGCAGGCTGGGCAAGTTGGGGGAGGAGGCAAAGCTCAAGGGCAGGGGCGAGGAAGGGGGAGAGGGAGTGAGAGTGTGGCGAGACGAAGAGGGAGTGTAGCAAGACGAAGAGGGAGTGTAGACGGTCGAGTCGTCAAGATCGCTAAGATCGCTCGCACAACTATCTTGAGAGCGCGAGGCAGGCCGGGTTTCGGGAGAGGTTGTTGTGCATCGACTCACCTCCTTCATCTGCTGGACCTTGCCGCGGAGCTTGTCGACCTTGTCGGCATGTTTGCGAGTGAGCTCATCGTTCGCGGCCGAGTTCATGCCGACAGTGACCTGTTCGACCTCGGCGGGTGGAGCGACGTCGGTGGCGGCGCCCCTGGCAGCGGCGGCCTCGGCGGCCTCCAGTTCCTTCCGCAGATGCTCGCGGGAGACAAGCGCCTCGATCAGCTGGGTCTTCTGCTCGGAGCTGTCTAGCTGCAAGGCCTCGTGGGCCTTGCGCAGGCTGACGAGCTCGTCCCGCAGTGACGCCGAAATGAGCTGGTCGGTCTTCTTGAGCTCCTGCAGGGCGTCGTTCGATCCAGTGGTCGCGACCTTGTCTGCGAAGGCAGAAGCAGATAAAGGGTTAGAAGGGTTCAGGCTACCGCGGTAGGTCGGATGGTAGAGCAACATACAGTCTGTCCTGAGGGCTAGCAGCTCGCGTTTGGCGTCGTTGCAATCGGCTTCGAAATGGCGCGACCGCTCCCTCTCGCGGGCCAGGTCGGCGTCGCGCTGCTGGACCATCTTGTGCAGGTCGAGGTATGCTTGGCTCCTATAGTAGTCTGGTGTGAGTGTCTGTAGCTTTCCGATAGTGAGGGCCTTGTCAACAAACTGCACCAACCCTTCGTCTGTGAAGCCGTTCATCGCCACTTGGACCTGTTCCTCCGAGATGGCGAGCCGGTCCCTCGTCTCGTGGAGCTTTTTCGTTAGGCGGTCCTCATTCCGCTTGGACAACTCCAGGTCGGCGCGGAGGTGCTCGTTGGCCGACGCCGAGCCCACGTTCTCGCGCAGCAGCGCGTTCTCCGCCTTGAGCTTGTTAAGCTCGATCCGCAGTGCGATGGTGGCGTCGTCCGCGCCGGGGCTGCGGAGGCCAGCCGAGTCTGGGTCTCGGGATTCCGGACTCGGCGACCGCCGGACAAGACCGTTTGAGTTGATTTGCTCGCGCAGCTCTACGATCAACTTTTCGTCGCAGGACTTCTGGGCAAGTACGCGCTCTAGTTCCTGCGACTTGGTAGCGAGCAACTCCTGCATGCCGTTCTTCTGCTCGCGCAATTCGTTCAGAGAAAGCTCGGTCTCCTGCTGTAGGCGACGGTACGAGACTATCGTGCTGGCCTGTGACTCGAGCTGACTCCGGTGCTTTTCGAGGCTGGCCACATCCTTGCGGGCCTCCTCTAGCTCATATTGTACATTCTTCAGGTCTTTCTCGATGCCCTGTTGGCTTTCAAGTTTCTGCTTGTAGCGTTCGGCGGCGTTGGCCTTTTTCGAGAGCTCGCTGTTGGAGTGCCGCAGCTCGCTGACCTCGTCGCGCAGCGCCGTGGTCTGTTCTGCGAGCTGCGACAGCTGCGCGTTCTCGGACGTGAGTCGCAGCTTGGCCAGCCGATCTTCCTCAATCTGGTGCTCCTGCTGTTGGATGAGGTCTTCCAACTCGCGCGCTCTGTCCTCCAGTCTCTTAATGATGGCGTCGTGATTGCCCGAGTGTAGCTTGCGTGCCTCCTCCACCTCGGCCCGGAACCGGGCGTCGGCCTCCTTGAGCTCCTCGTTGGCCTCTTGGAGGCGTTCCAACCGTGTAAGCAGGTCAGCATTCTGCTTCATCAATGAGTCTATCTGCACACGGTGCGTTGCCCGCTCCTCCTCCAGCTCAAGATCGTGGTCTCGCAGGCCGCGCCCTCCTTCAATGGTGTCGTCGGCCTTGGCAGCCTCGGCTAGCTTGGCCTGTTGTTGTTGCTTTTGCTTGAAAATGCCGGCCAGAAGGCGTTGGTCGGTCTCGAGAACCTTGGTCTGAATTATGGGTATGTACTTGGACGACTGTGGCCCTGCCATGGCCGCATACAGCAGCACAGCGAGCACCTCACACATCCCATTGTTATCGGGGGACTCGGCGATTTCCTTCGGTCGATACGAGCGGGCTAGCCAGTCCATCTCCGACTCGCGGTCCCGGCACACATATCTGTCCAAGCTCTTGAATACAGCCTCGAGATTGCGCTTCCGCTCAAGCCAAGAGGACGCTGCTAGGTTTAGGTCCCCAGGGTTCGGTCGATATTCGGCGTCCATATCCTGGAGGATCTGGGACAGTACAACGCCATCGTTGAGGTCTTCGAGCCTTTGCACACGGTTCTCGAGCGGGAAATTATTCACCCAGTTTAAGAGCGCGCCCGGCGCGCCCGGTGAGAACCGCATCGTTCCTCGCGTAGGAATCGGTAACTTTCGTTCTGGTGGTTGGGGAGAAAGGGAGGGGTTTGGCTACTGCCAGGGCCCAGTTGAGCCCCAAGACAGGTTGGCGAGGGAAGTGATTAACTTGGTAGCCGCAGGCTTCAAGGGTGTTGGTGGTTCGTACCGTGCTGTGACGGATCGCTGGCGTGTCGTCGTGTTCGTCGTGTTCGTCGTTCGTGGTCGTGAGGCGAGATCGCACGGATGGAACTTGAAAGAACGATTTCGCTGTCACGACTCAAAGCGGGGGAGGTTGAGGTTGAACGGCGTGTTTTATTACTGACATGCATCAGGCTTTGGTGTTTCATTGTTCAGGACGGCTGCTATTTTGTCCATCAGACACTTGCGGCTGGTCGAGAAAGGCATTGTTCAAAGCCATTGATAAAAAAGACGACTCGGGAGCTCTGGCCCACCAGCATCCCGCTATGATCCCGCCTGCATCAGGGGTGGATCGTGGCGGCGGCTTGAGGGTGGGGTGCATTAGCAGGGGTTGCGCATCGCCAAATTTCCAGCAGGTACCAACTGGAAGGGAATAATAGCCGGATCACAGAGCCTGTCAAAGGATTGAGGTCAAAGAATCTCGACGCCACCAACTTCTGTTCAAATCAATTTCACAGCTTGACTTTGTTTATACCACGTACACAAAGCTGGAACAAACAAAGGTCTTTTGTTTGGATGCTTGCCTGGGCTCGTCCAGCGTTCTGATTTTCGTCAGTCCTATCGTAGGGATAGTATTCGGCGCATTCAGCGAACACTTCCCTCCCAGCACACTGTAAGCCGTACGATGCAGGCGTTTCACCATGTTTGTGGTGTGCGTGGTGTGACGCTTCCCTCGCCCACGAGTCCTCAGTCCTCGACAGGCTTCCCCATTCCATCCCCTCCATTCACAGCCGAAATTACCAAGGCCGATTGTCAAGAGCCACAGAGGGGAGCCAGCGTCCACCCCACCGCAAATGGCACCTACCCCTCGAGTTTTCGACCGCCTTCTTAGGGGGCTCGACACTCACGATAGCCACAAGGGATGACAGTCATCTAAGTGAAGTGTCTGTGCGGTCCCTTCTTGCGATGTGATTTCCGAAGAGGCGGAGGCGCAGGACATGCTACCCGGAGGTCTTTGCATCAGCCGGCGCCGGCGGTTGGCGCCGAGTCCGCATCAGGGAATTATGTGCATGGCGTCAGGAATGAGAGGAACGCAGTCAAACAGGCCAAGTAGCAGTGGGGTTGGCGGCAGGTATCGTGCTGCATGTATATATGAGACGGCTTGATGATGGCCCAAGGAGCCTCGCTTTGGGTGTAGGAATCTCTTTGTGGAAGCAAAGGAGAGTGTGAAATCTGTTGTATACAATGGAGATAAGTCTACGGAGTGTGTCGATGCAAAGCCAACCAGCGATAGACTACGAAAACGCTCCTGTTCCTCCTCCTCAGTCGGGCAAAATTACATATCCAGCGCCGCCGTTTCCAATGCAAAACCATACCCAGATGTCCGTTCAAGCGCCGGCGATCAGCCCGATCGCACCCGATTTCCAGCAAAGTAGCGAGCGACTTCGACCACGGTTGGCCGATGACGGCGACGGTGGTGCTGGTGACCCTCCGCCTGCCTGCTTCTAGCGAATGATACAGTAAGAACCAAAACGACCGTTTGCCAACTTTAGGTCGACACGGAGAGGACCTGATCATCTTCGATCAACGCGGGGTATTCAGTGCCCCATGACTGGACCGTCTCGAGAATCTTCTCGCCTGCCGTCGCGGCGAAACCCCTAGAGAGAGAAGAGAGTTGAAACGTCAGTCACATGCGCAATTTTGTTTGGAGGAGAGAGAGCTGTTCAGATTGACGGAGTCGGCATACTTGATGAGCGTGTACTCGTGGGTGATGACTCCGCCGGCATCGATGATGGCCTTCTTCGCCTGGTCAATGACCGAGTCCGGAGTGTTGTCGGGGTACGAGATGACGACCTGCTTCCGGATCTCAACCGCAAGGCCGGTGGAGAAGAGCGTCAAGAGCGCAAGGAGGAACGAGAAAGGCCTCATGGCTGCGGCGTCGTGAATGCGGCTCTGTGCCAAAAATGGATCGAGAGGGTACTTTGCAGAGGGCGTCGAAGGCGGGAGTTGATTCTGCTTTCTTGGGGGTCGGTCGTGAGATGCAGTGGTGGGTTGGTGGATTTGGAAACTGGAATTGGGGGGTCAACGCCACTTTTGTCTTGGGGAAGCGGATGCCTGGAAACAAGAACAGGTGGTGATTCAGTGGTGCCACTCAGCCGGCAGTCAAATCACGTGATTTTACAGTTTGGGTTCTGTCTTTTGCATGAAGATGGAAACAGCCAACAATCTGAACGATGAAGCTCGCTTTGAAGAATTCCATAGCTGAAAAGGAGGCAATGCGTTTTTGTCGTTATCTGATGTTATTTATACTGTAAAGCGGTGCTGTTTTGATCCCCCGAATCCACAAGCTAAAGTGGCCCATACAGCTCGTGGGGGCAATGAATAAAGCTTTGGATCTGTCTATCAACTGAGCTTGTAATTCCCAAGGTCAGAGATGGCGCCGCTCAGAAGGCGCTGAGCGGGCAGACGGGAGCTTTTTCAGGCTCTAGTGCTGCCAGCGATGCTCTCACGGTCGTTCTCAGTCTCGCCCCAGATGTCCTTACTATCCTGCTCAACCGCCCGCATTGCGTCCGCCACGTCGCCCAGTTTAGCAACGACGTCTAATACGCCTTGGTTGACCCGATGGAAGTATCGGTCGTTAGCTTCCCGACGCTTCCTAGCACGAAGGATATCATCCTCAGTCTCCTCCTCCATCTTCGCCCCTAGGCGTTCAGGGCCAAGGCCAGCGCTTCCAGGCCTGGCACTACCCGCCGCTGCAGTACCACCCGCACCCTCCATCTTGCCTGCGGCCGAGTCTCCAGCCATACCGGTAGCATCCTTCGCGCCGGGCATAGTAGTTTTGCCCTCTGTCGCAAGCGTCGTCTCGATCGCCTCATCAGCCTCGCTGCGAGCCCATGCCTGAGCTAGGGCGATCTGTGCAGCCCTCAGCTCTGCGAGCTTGTGATCGTGGTCTGGTCCGAAGACGCGGGTCCCGCCGCTGGCTGACAGCTCGACCTCTTCCAAAGTCGCTTGCATCTCGGCCCACAGCGCATCCGTCCTATCGGTCGCGCGTGTTGACTCTTGCCGGATTTTCAGCGGTAAGGGAAGCCCACCAAGCCCTGCGGAGCGAAGGGCATTCTGTTGTGCAGCACTGCGCCCGGCATCGAGTTCTGACGAAGCTGAAGGGGGCTCCGGGTGACGGAGGGAGCTGCTCCGCTGAAGTCCTGGTGCTGGTGTTCCAATTCCAGCAACTGGATGGCCCGGAACCCCGCCGGCGGACACCGGCAGACCACCTGGCCCCGGAATAGAGACATGTGAAGCGGTCGGTGAGGGATGTAGGAAAAGAGTTGGAGGTGGATCCCTCGCCTTACTCTTGCCTTTTGATAGGAGTTGAGACATGTCTACCTGCCAGCGGCCAGCGAAGAGTATGTGGCCGCCTGGTGACCCTGGATCATGACCACCCTCTCTGAAGATCAGATGCGTCCATTCCTCTGAGAACGAGCCAGGGCGAAATGCGAGTGTCTGGTCACTAGGCACGTAGTACGTGTTGGCGGTTCTAGCGGTGGGCGGGAGCTTTCTGGCAACAAATCGAGTTTTTCACGTGATTTTGCTCATGACATTGCCGCTCTCGGGGGAAAAGTGGGTCTAGAAACTTTTTGCCTGAGGCCGAAACATTCTAGGGCGGAAAACCCTACCGCATTTCGGCTGGCCGTGCTGTGGTCCGACACCCCAGAAAAAAGTGAGAGACCTCAACCTCCGCTGCCTCCAACCCCCCGCAAAGAACCCATCAACACCCAGTCGCTGCGATCAACACATAAATCGGTAAGTTCGCCTGCTTGCCTTCTTACGAACCCGTCTCTCGACTTCAAAACTCGATTTCGACCCGCCAAGCGGCCCCAATTCTGCGGCATTCTCGCCTATTGCAGCTCCTTGATTGTCCACCACGAATAGAGGCACCAACACAGCACATACACAGACTTGACTAACGCTCCGTCGCGGGTTTGCAGCGATCATGGGTCAAGGAAAGCCGAAAGGTCTCAACGCCGCGCGCAAGCTGCGGAACACCCGGCGTGAGCAGCGCTGGGCGGATCTCGGATACAAGAAGCGTGCCCTCGGCACGGCCTTCAAGTCATCACCCTTCGGTGGTTCCTCACACGCCAAGGGAATCGTTCTGGAGAAGGTCGGCGTCGAGGCCAAGCAGCCGAACTCTGCCATTCGGAAGTGCGTGCGTGTGCAGCTCATCAAGAACGGCAAGAAGGTCACCGCTTTCGGTACGAGACACCATCCCATATCCCATCCTGATCCGGATTGACATTAGACTACGAACGGCGCGTTGGACACACGACAAGGGAAGTGGGCTGACTCTCTAACGAACAACCTTGACAGTCCCCAACGACGGTTGCCTGAACTTCGTGGACGAGAACGACGAGGTCCTCCTGGCTGGTTTCGGTCGCAAGGGCAAGGCGAAGGGTGATATCCCCGGTGTGCGGTTCAAGGTCGTCAAGGTCTCTGGTGTCGGTCTGCTCGCCTTGTGGAAGGAGAAGAAGGAGAAGCCCAGGTCTTGAGCGTGGAAGGACTGTACGACGGGGGTTTCCGGAAAAATAACTACTAAAGGGTCATCGGTTTGGCACGCGGAGTCTGCTTTGCTTGTTTGCATTTCTCAACTTCATACAACCGGGGCGGCCGGGTTACGGCATCGCGAAACTCGATTTTTCGCTTTGGTAGCCATGATGATGATCAATGAATAGAAAGGTCATCGTAAACCGCCTGATTGCAAAGATCTTTTGGTTCATCTATCTGTCACTTTTGGGAACTCTCCGGCTTCCCACAACATCCGTGATGGCCGGCTATTAAGATCTTCCTTTGGATTCTGCTCCCATCGAACACGCCCAGAGCTACCGATCTTGTGTCTAGCGGGTGTTTGGCCCTTGTTCTCTAATTTCTTCTACCTTTATGTTGACCTAGTGTCCATTCCTACTACATATCGTACACATGGAGGATTACGGGTGGTCAGGTGCCTTCCGCGGCATCCTCCTCTCGCTTTGGCTCCTGCACATATCTCAAAGCATAGTCGGCAGCCAGCCCAGCACTGATAACCCCTCCGGTGATCCAACACCCATTAACAAACCACCACCAGCAGTCCTTGACGCTCTTCAGATTCACCCGTCTGATCATAACGCCAAGAGTAACCATGGCTCCGCCACAGCTTCCGATGAAGAAGGCAGGTCCAGCACCGGCAGCGACGCCAGCTCCGGCGAGGAGAGCGATCTGAACCGCAGCCAACCCGGTCAAGACCTGCTTTGTCTGGGCATCATGCTTCAGCGCAATGCTCTTGATGCCTGCCTTGGCGTCGTCCTTGATGTCCATGTGGGCATAAATCATGTCGTAGAGCACGGTCCAAGCCACATTTGAGGTATACAGGAGAGAGGCAGCCGTCAGGGCGGCGCCATTCGACAGCAGGTCCACCCCCAGCGCCGGGAAGCCCATCATGGCGCCCCAGGAGAAGGTCAAGCCGAGGACGAACTGCGGGTAGTACGTGATCCGCTTGGCGAAAGGGTACGACGCCACGAAGATGAGGCTCGGGATGCCGTAGAACAGGCAGGACGTGGGGAACTGCAGCAGGATGCCCAGCCCGGCGAGGAGCTGGAAGCCTGTATACACAAGCCCCTTCAAGGGAGTGATGGCACCGCGAGCTATGGGGCGGTGTCGTGTGCGGGTGACGTGGGGGTCCAGGTTCCGGTCCCAAAGATCGTTGATCGAACAACCGGCGCCACGCATGATCAAAGCCCCCGCGAAGAAGAGAACACCGGTACCGACGACAGTCCCGGGGCTAGTCATGGGAGTAGCCATTGGTGCTGCCATGAGTGTGGAGAAGAGGCATGGGAAGAAGAGGTAGTAGGTGCCAGTGGGCTTGTCGATTCGGATGAGCTCGGCGTAAGGCACCCACGACGATGGCAGTCGCGATAGAATCCCAGAACGAGGCGCAGCATATGCTGGAGGTCCTTCTGTAGGTGTTGCTGTGGTTCCAAGTTGGCTAGTCTCTCCCAAGAAACCATGTGCTGTCGGTAGAACCGGGGTGAGGCGCTTCTGAGAGTCATGGTAGGCGACTTTTTGTGATGGCCACGAACTGACTCGGAATAGAGGGGCAACCGTGGAAGGCCGTAGAGCAGACCTGGCCGGTGCCTCAGTCAAGAACACGGGAACTTTAGACCATGAATGTGGCGTACAGCCCAGTCGCCGTGGGAGAAGTGTCGACGCCATCTTCCTTCGTGTGATGGCTCTCCAGCTTACACATACCAATGAAAGTGTTAGAAGGTAACGCGTGCGTGATGCAAGTGCAAATGTCGTAAGTGAGAGTTTTTGGCCCGTTTCGCCCGAGGAATTGCCGAGCTTCAGCTATCCAGATCGGGTATAGACTTGCTGAGATTTCTATCTTGCACCAACCGCGCCCCCCCCCCGGTTAGGCTCTTAATCCCTTAGTGAAAAGTCTAAAGATTTGTCTCCACAATGACTTCAGCAGGCATGGCCAACCTTGGGTTAATCTTGCTCGCACCCTTCGAGGAAGTGGTGCCAAGGGAAAGGTGGTGTCCGAAGGTGCAGTTGCTGCAGCGGACGACAAGTCCTCCATCATGGCCACAGTCGCGAAAGCCGTGACGACCGAGGGGGAGAGGGCCCTGCAGAAGATTTGCAAGCTTGTCTAAGGGGTAGGCGAGGGCGCATATCTCTACCACTGGCACGGTCAGGATGGTCACCGCGATGGCGGAGGAAAATATCGGCCGCACAGGTAGCAGGAGTGTAAAAGTGCGATCCATTGCAAGATTGATCAAAAATCTACCGGGATTCAAAAGGACAGGCTTGGGAAATGCTTCAATTGCGTGGAAGGTGAACAGTGGACTGTGGTGAGTTTTATCTGATTTGTCTGGGAAAGCGTGATTGTTGATAACTGTTGTGATCCACAATAAAGGTGCGATCCGTCGAGCTAGTTATAAAGCAGATCATCGATCCATGCCAAGACAACGCAACTGCGACAACGACGGGGGGATGGCCTGCGGTCAGAGTCATGTTGGGGCTTGGGACACTAAAAGTAAGCTCGATGCGGTAGGTACCTCAATATTTATTCAAACGACTTCTGGGGAAAGTTCCTCCCCAGGATCTCCAACTGCGGTCAGCCCCCTACACTGAATCCCTCGCAGCCGATTTCTCCGACAGCAAATGGCAGCATCTCGCCGTTGAATTGTCCAGCGGCCAGCCGTGCGATGTGACGTCATTTTCTGTTGCCAGCCGCGGTGAACCACGCCGGAGATACACGAACCGCGTGGTAAGGTGAAGCAAAGCCGACGTCATCAGTGCCCAAGCCAGAGCCAGAGGAAGAAGGTCCATCATCCGGTCGGGTCCGTAGCAGACCGTGACTATGAGAAGACCACTAAGGGTCACCAAAGTTGTGCGTGGAAGCAGAGGGTTGTTCCTCTGCAGATACGCCGCCCCGCTCGTTGCCGGCACGAAGACGGCGAACGCTCCGAGGATCACGGGCACACTGCGGATGTTCGTCATCTCGGCAGCGTCTTGATCGACTATGACATCTGTCAACGATGCCAGCGTCAGAACTCGGGCGTTGAAATGCATCAGATTGACGGACGCCGAACACTCACGCTGCATCCTTGTGCGCGTCGCCTCTACTAGGACCATGCTGCTTCCGATGCAGAGACCGTGAAGGACAGCTGAAGCAACCGACATCCAGCATGGCCAGTTTCGTCGCCGCCTGTCTCCTTGCACCCTCACCCTCACCTTTCCTGGAGGGCCAAAAGTTGCTCGATCTTGGTTCCCACTGGAAGCATTGCTTTCCAGTATCCATCGGCGAATGCCGGTCGGAGAGTACTTGTCGTCGAATCCATTTCCCGGTGGCTCTTCTAGCGGACCTTGGCCGACGGCCCATCGCCACGATTTCGATTTGGGTTGCAGTGATTTGGGCGACCCGCTCTGTCGGCGATTTTCGATTGTCGACTGCTTCGGCACATTCTCCATCACCAAGCTGGTGACCCCGGCCGCAGCCCAATATGACCGCAAATCGCTGTATGGTATCTTGACCCGAGCCCCGAGCTTCTCGAAAGTGTCGCCGTCATCGCTTCCCACCTCGCTGTTACCACGAGTGGTGACGTTGGCGGTCTGGCCCGACGATTTGTCTGAGGGATGTTCCGCTACGAAAAAGCCGTCGTCCATCCTCTCGATCGTGGCGGCGGCGAGCCGGTCGGGCGAGATGTTGCGCTCGTTGTATTGCGGTTTCCTGTACGCGTCGTTCTCGAGCGCTAGCAGCCTCGTAGTCCCTTGCTTCACGGACGACGGAGTGCCGAAAGAAGATCTGCCATCGCGAGGGGACTCGCTGCAGTTTTCCATCGTCGCAGCCTCGCCTCGTTTTCGTCGTCGGGAGGGGTACTGGCGGTTGGTCTGCCCAGAGATTTGAGGAGATGGGCTGCGCCGTGGTCGAAGAGGAAAAGGGTCGAGACGAAAGATTGCGCAGACTCTTACTGATCCAAGTGCTTGTTTGGATTGCTCCTAGACGAATTCTGTTCGTTGCGGAATCTACTGGGTTTCTCGGCTTGATTTTGGAGGATATGATGGTCGAAGGCTGCCCTGGTATCTGAGAAGTGGGCAGGCTCTGAGTTGGGCGACCACAAGAGCGTGCGGCTGAAAACCAGCTAAGCGGCGAGGGGTTATCTTGTTGTACACTGATTAATTCCTTCTTAATTAAGTAATGCCCAGCTGACGGAGTCCTTTCGCAGGGTATAATTGTACCTCACAAGGCCTCCTGTTTTGCGGCAGCCTTCCCTCATCCTCGAGTTTGCGGGACAACGCTCTCATCACAACCTTACTCCATTTCACCCTGTCACCTTCAACACCCTAGCCTCACTTTACCTTTTTTCCCTACCGTCGTCATCCCTCTTCATTCTACATGCTCTGAGCGGTCAATTCATAATATTCTTCTGGTCGTTGCCGGTGATACCGGTAGAGGAGAGACAGCCAGCGTCTTCATTGTACTATATTCATTTTTCTATTCATGGTACGCTCTAGGGCCCCCAAGCGATTGAAGATGGATTCGAAACCTGTCAAACTCGACATAAACCAGCGGTTCGTCCAGCATATGCGGCGCTCAATTCGCTCAGAATGCAAGACGGTGCCCGACAGGGAGCTCCAAAGCAGTCATCAGGAGAGGCCTAGCGTCTCTGAACCCGCCCATGCGACAGCCGGCAAACCTCAAGTTCCGGACTCCGCACTCCCCTTTCGAAGAGAATCATCGCCTAAGCGACAGGTGCTTGGCCCTGTTGATCTGATCGATCCTGCTTCAGAGGAGCGGAAACCCAGAAAGCTAAAGTACGTAACTACCTAAACTTTCACGAGACTCTAAGCACCCAGCATTGACGTACTAGTTTATCAGATCGCCCAATAGGCCTCCACCTCCACCGTACATCCCCGGTGACTACGAGCCCGTTCCCCGGAAGCGTGGCAAAATGCTATGGCATGATGGCCGCCCCGGAACCCAACCGCCGAGCCACAGCTACCGCCGGGGGCCGCCCCCCCAGTATCCCGCGTCGTCCGCAGCCGACGACATTCCCGACATCCACGTCCACAGCATGATCCCGCAGCCAGAGACCCGCCCCATCACCCAGGAGCAGCTGGTGGCAGAGGTCAAAGGAATCTACGCCGGTCTGGTCATGGTAGAGAGCAAATGTATCGAAGTCGACAATGCACAGAATGCACAGAACAGCGCGGACAGCGCGCCGCTGAACAAGGAGCAGTGGCAGGCCCTGATTGCCCTACACCGGACTCTGCTGCACGAGCACCACGACTTTTTCCTCGCGTCACAGCACCCGGCCGCGAGTGATGCCCTCCGTCGACTCGCCAACAAGTACGCCATGCCAACCCGCATGTGGCGGCATGGAATCCACTCCTTCCTCGAACTTCTTCGACACCGCCTCCCAGAAGCATTGAAGTATATGCAGACTTTCATCTACCTGGCATACTCGATGATGGCGCTGCTGTACGAAACCGTGCCTGCCTTCGAAGATACGTGGATCGAGTGCTTGGGCGACCTCTCGAGATATCGCATGGCCATTGAGGATGACGACTTCCGAGACCGGGAGGTCTGGACTTCGGTGTCGAGGCATTGGTACTCGAAGGCGACAGACAAGGCCTCCACGACCGGGCGGCTTCACCATCACTTGTCTATCTTGGCCAGCCACAATGCTGTTGCGCAGCTCTCTTATTATCTCAGGAGCCTCTGCGTTGCAGCCTCGTTCAGCTCGGCCAGGGAGTCCATCTTGACTTTGCTCGAGACTCTAACCGACGATGACCCTTTCAAGCTTCGGCAAGGCTCTGCCCGGAAGTCCTGGAAGGGGCTGGATAAGTTCACGGAGGAGCTGGAGAAGCTCATGGAGGAGCTGGAGAAGTTCATGGAGGAGCTGGACCCACCGACCGTCGACAGGACGGAAGTTAATCTTGAAGAGAAGAATGAAAGCTATGAAAGCACTCTCGTGCCCATGTTCCATGGCACGGAAACGCTCAGCGACGACATTTTCCCTAGGCTCATCAACGACCATCTCTCCAGTCCCCTTGGCCATCTCGAGAAGCGCCGTCTGGTCCGCGACTTGAAAGATGACTGGGAAGATTTCCCACTCCAGGGTCGCTTCGCAGCAGTAAACCCCGGGGCCAGCTCCGCTCACGGGGCTCATTTTGCCCTGGTGGGTGGCTCAGGGTTCTCTGACCTTTCCTCCAACCCGCCGTTTTACGGAGGTTCTCTCCTCTCGCTGTCTTCCTTCTTCCGAAGCAGGCGTCCGCGTTCCGGCAAATGCACGAAGATCACGCTGACGCTCCTTGCATTCGCCTCCGCCGTCAACGTTGCCTACGCCTTGGGTCCCCCGGCTTGCAACGCCCAGTGCGGGGCTTGGATCGGGGCAGGCCTGGCAACCGCCACGAACTACTTCGCCGTCCAGCTGTCAACCCCGTCCCCGTCCAACAGTGCGAACTGGCTGGAAGCCACCGCCATGGTTGTGGCATTCGTCCCTGCCGTTCTTTCCGTGGGCATGTTCGGGTCCGCTCTGAGGATCCCCGCCCCCGCCGCCGGCCGCGGGCAACAGGATCTCTACTACTTGCTGGACTTCATGTTCACCGTGGTCTGCTTCCTAGCCGTCGCCGCTATGCCGAGCAGCGCTCACCCTATCATCAGCTATACGCCGACCCTCATCGTGATTCCGGCGGCGGTGCTGTTTCTTCTCTGGAACAGTATCCGGCCCTCGACCGAGGGGGCTGCTCCGCAGAATGAGCCTTGAAGGGGGTGAGAATTGTTTCGGCGGGCCACTAGACCGGAGCTCGTGGGCCAAACCTGGATTTCATGAGCAAATAGCGCGATGGAAACGAGACGTTTTCTTATTTGGGCTCTTGGTGTTGCTTCTTTCTTTAAATTCTTGGTTTTTGTGCTACATGCGGGCGCGTTCTTTTGTGGTGGGTGGTGTCGCTGGACGTTCGTCCGCGGTGGCACATTTTGGTGAGGCCCACCTGCCTCCGCGGGAGTTAGTTGCATCTGTCTGATTGGTGCTTAGTCCGACGCAGCGGCCGACAGGAACACATGGATTACAGAAGAAGATCTCATGTCAGCCTTGCATTTTCACCTCAGCTTTCTCGATGGCGTTGGAAAGCTGAAGGTTCGCAAAAACGCACTTACCTGCGCACCGCAGTCGCTACCTGAGCATGGATAAAGCCGACCGCCTTCCTTTCTACTAGATTGTGTTACTTGTAGTGAGTGCTTGAGACTGAGACTGAGCTGTTGACCAAATCGGCGTTTTTCGCTCTTCATCTTTGCATGTAGCATAGGGGACGTCTCGCTGGTGAGGAAGCTACGAGTGGGGCTCGCACAATTGTGGGATTTGATTGGCTCGCCTTGCGCGCTGGGGAACTTGCAAGCATCGACCACTCCTCCCGCATTCCCTTCCTATATCTTTTTTTTCAAACCCCATCTACGACACGACTCGTTCACCCAGCTCCTAGAACGACCACCTCATTTGGTGGATGAGAGATTCAAATGCGCGGCCTCTTTATGTAGGCGACTCCGTGGGTTGGGCGCAATTTTGACACCCTTCAAATATTCCAACCCCGCAAACAGAATTGCTGTCGCCACAACGCGTCCGACTGAGGCTGGGTCACGCGTCTCCCAGACATCAAGATGCCTGCAGCATCTCACCCACAGGCCAAGTTCGATCCAATACCGCCGGATCTGGACCTCGATGCCCTAGTCGAAAACACATCGAACTTCGAATGGGCGCTGCGGGTCCCCGCTGCCAAAATAAACCGCCTGGGACCTCAAGGATTCGAGAAGCTCGTCCTGCTTCATGTCATCCAGGGCGGCAAACCACTCGTCATAGAGAAGTGGAATGACCGGCTTCCCCGATCTCTCTTCAGCGCACAATGGCTGGAGAGCACGAATGACAAGAGGGAGGAGTCGGTGCGCGACATCGGCTCGGCGTCGGACATGCGCATGACCATTGGTCACTACCTCAGGTCGATGAGGCAACTCACGGATCAGTGGACGCCTACCAACTTCCAGGATGATCGCCGCCAGCGACTCTACCTGAAGGACATCGACTGTCCGCCCGAGTGGCACGATCGTCTCCAACGGATTCTGCCGCCGAACACTTTCTACATGAATGCAAACGTCGATGAGCGAGGCACCAGGAACGACGACGACGAGTTCGCCGAACACAGTACCGCCCCGGCCGGCGATCTCATGAGCAGCCTTCCCGAGCCCATGCGCGCACAGAATCTGATGTGCTATATTGGCCACGAGGGCACATACACGCCCGCCCATCGCGAGATGTGTGCCAGTCTGGGACAGAACATCATGGTCGACGCCTCGGGTAGCGACAACGGCGAGAAGCCCGGCAGTTCTATCTGGTTCATGACGGAGACCAAGGACCGCGAGGTCATTGCAGAATATTTTCTGTCCATGCTTGGCCACGACATTGAGATCGAAAAACACTTTGCGCAAATCAACGCGTGGAAGAAGGCGACTTTCCCGGTCTACGTCGTCGAGCAGAAGCTCGGGGACTTCATCCTCGTACCACCACTAGCGCCCCACCAGGTATGGAACCGAGGAACACGCACGATGAAGGTTGCGTGGAACCGTACGACCGTCGAGACGCTCGAGATGGCGCTCAACGAGGCGCTTCCCAAGGCGAGGCTCGTCTGCCGCGACGAACAGTATAAAAACAAGGCGATCATCTACTACACTCTGCAGAGGTATCATAGGGATATTTTGAATATGGAGGAGAATGACAGAGAGGACTGGCTTGGGATTGGCCAGGACCTTGTGAAAACCTCGGCGAGAGCTAAGCAGATGATGAGGGACTTCAAGAAGCTTTTTACCCTCTTTACCAAGATAATGGTCGACGAGATGTTCGGCTCTCATGAGAAGAACGTCGAGTTCATCGAGTTCGACTCTAACATCACCTGTTCCTATTGCCGAGCCAACATCTTCAACCGGTTCCTCACCTGCAAGCACTGCGTGCGGACTCTGATCGACGGCGACGAGGACACGTACGACGTTTGTATGGAATGCTACGCCATGGGACGGTCGTGTCAGTGTGTCTCGAAGCTCAGCTGGTGCGAGCAGTGGGAATGGTCCAAGCTGGTAGACGACTATGAAACATGGAGGACCATGATCACCACCAATGACGGTTACGTCGACATCCACACTTCCCCGCTCCCTCTCGAGGTTGAAAGGCGGAAGACGGGCTTCAAGTCAGTGGCACAGATCTGCCAGGAACAGCTTCGCCGGCGCCCATTCACGGACATCACCAAGCCGGCTGAGCCAGAGCCGCTCGAACCCGAAGACCAGGAGCTAGATGCGGAGCGCCGACCAGTCAAGAAGGCTAAAAAGAGGGGTAGGAAGTTCGCCGGTCAAGATCAGTACCGCTGCCATGTTTGCTGCCACAGGCATCCCACTTACATGCTGGCATTTTGCACAAACCACGGCTGTGCCGAGGCTTACTGCTACGGCACGCTCTGGCGCGCCTTTGACCTGCCGCCGCAGGATGTGATGAAGTCGCTAAAGTGGAAATGCCCCAAATGCCTGAGGATTTGCAACTGTGGGCAGTGCCGACGCTCGAAGGTCTGCGTGCCTTACACGCCAAAGAGCACGATGCTGGGACACGACACGAGGCGGATCGCGGACGACCGCAGCCGAGAGAACCTGGTCGACTTCCGCGTTCACAACCTGGGCTGGATCAAGGCTCTCGGCGAGGAAAGCCGGAGCCAGGATACGGGACGAATGCGGAAGCTCAAAGAGCAGGCAGATGCCGAGAAAGCCAAGGCTGGCCCAGCTAAGGACGTGGCCAACCATGTCCTCGCGAGCGGCGATGCCCCTCCCCACGGCGAAGTCGCCAATGGGTATGGTGACCGACGCAACGTCTTAGATAGTGACCCGGTAGACCCCGCCTCTGCCCTACCCATGGCAGTCGGCTCGACGAGACTCGACGAGGCAGGTCCATCTGCTGCTGCCGACCACCTTGACGCGCATGGAGAACCAGAGGACTTGTCACTTCTCAACGGGGGCACGGCGGGTCTGCACCACGCAGATGCAGCGGCCCCATCCGCCTATCCGGACCCGTCAGATGTCGCTCAGAGGGAGCGCATGCCCGGTCTGGCGTACTACCAACAGGATGATAGCCCTGACAAGATTCTGTTCGATGAGTACGAGATGCCGTCGGTCGAGGCCTTTGAGTTCGACGAGGAGAATGACAATCCCGGGTTCGACAAGAAGGCGCTCCGTGCCGCCAAACGCAAGGCAAGGCTGGAGAATGAGGATCCAGACTTCCAGGGCCCACGGTCTCATCATAGGAAGAAGCAAAAATTGGACAAGGACGCGGCCGTTCCCCAAGCCAGCCTCGACAACCTTGACCCCGCTCTGCTGGACGGCAGCGGTGATGCGTCGATGAACGACGCACCAGCTAACGACGGAGAGGGACCTTCTACTTTCGGCACGTCATCAAATCAGGAGGGCGCGGCGGCCACTAGCGCAGGGCAGACAGATGGGAACGCGCCGCAACCTCCCAGTGGCTATGGGCCCTACGAGGCGAACGTACCGTCGCTCAGACACGCTAAGCCAATGGTGTCTTATGTCGAGCCCGATGAGGCAGAGGCTCTCGAGGAGTTCAACGAAGTCCTACCTCTGAAGGAACCAGTTATAGCCGGCAACAACCCTACGAGCGCGGATCCGCTGGACCTAGCGGCCGAAGCGATTCGAGCGATTGCTGGACAGGCCAACGGATTGGAGGAGCCTCAGGGACAGGCAAAGGCTTCGATAAGAGACGCGCTCCGCAAGCGTGGCAGGCCCCGTGCCATCCGGCACTCGGAACGCCTCGCACCAGCAGTGTCAAAGGAGTCAGCGCACCGTCCCCGCCAGTCTCGCACATCGATGCTGGCTAGCCAGGGTCTTGATCGAAACCCTACGGCTGAAGACGCCGAAGACGCCGAAGACGCCGACCACGCGGCAGATTCCAGCGATATCGAGGCCCAGCTGGCTGCCGAATTGGACGACGCCGAAAATCGCCGAGCTTCGGCGGCGCAGAAGCGCCCGAACTACCGAGAGGCAGAGTCCGACGACTCGGCTATTCCTGAACGTGAGCCCGCTCTTGCCTCAACGCCTGCCACTGCTCCTAAACAGCGCGGCCGTCCACCCAAGCAGAGGCCCTCGGAGGGTGCGACTACCACGCCCGGCTCAACGACAGCCAAAGCACCGGATCGCCCATCCCCTTCCGTCGGCACGCCGCAATCGAAGCCCGTACTTCTTTCCATGGCAGAGCGTATGGCGCTCAAGGGCAAGAAGTTCACGATGGGCAAAAGCAACAAGCCAAAGCCGTCACCAAGCGGTACAGCGACCCCGGATCGCGCTCGAGAGACGACCGTTGCAACCGTCGAGCTGGACCTTGGAACGAAGAAGCCCGCACAAGATAAGCCGGCCGAGGACAGTCAGACCAGAGATCAAACCGGCGACCAGCCTCAGGCCGCCAAGTCAGCGACAGCAGCGCCCGCCAGCCGTGACACTTCAGCTGACGAAGACGAGGCATTCGTCACTCCTCCCGCGCGAGATTCGTCATCATCTGGCGGCCCCAGCAGGCCGACCTCGATCAGCTTCCAGGTCGCCAACGTACCTAGGCCGGCACCGGCCGCCGCCAAGATGGACAGCCCTCGAGCCCCAGCCCGGGCCCCGGTCCCGGCCCCGGCCCCGACCCCGGGCCCCAAGAAGCCGGCCCCCACTGTGGTGAGACTCGGCGATTCGGACGATTCGGACGAAGACGACTTTGTCGACGACGGAGACGACGACAACGACGACTCTGACGACGACGGCGGCGATTTGTCTCTGAGCGACGTCGACGACTCGGACTCGGACTCGGACTCGGACTCCGATGACGATGACGATGACGAGGACGATATCCATGCAAACAAGCCCGGTCGGATGATGGCGATGCGTGGTCGCCCGATGGGCGTCGCCGTCCGCGGCCGCGGTCGTCCTAGGGGCACACGGGCGTGGCGTGGAGGGCGATAAGCGCAGCACGCGCTTAGCTTCGCGCGAGGAATGGCTTCGCGAGGGCGCCTGCGTTACCTTACCGGTTTGGCTGGCATAGCTTGGAGAGACTGCCGGAACAAAATCGAACCGTTTTGTTTTTCTCGCTGCAAGATTGTTGATCATATCTCGATGCTTCTGCTCTCCTTTTCTCACTATGAATGTCGCTCGGTTTTGCGAACAGCTGCTCAAGTACAATACCCTGCTTTACAGCGTTCATTCTTTTGTAGAAGAGACGGGGGCTGCCTGCTAGCTAAGAGTCTTGCGTTGCGCTCTTTTCGGAGGTCTGCCCGGCTGCGTAGTCTTTCTCTCGTCTAGCGTTCATCTACCCTGCCTTCCATCAAGCTAGGGTGCTTGCAGCGTCGGTTGGTGTACATGTACATTGTCCATTCGTGAACAGAATCGATTGTACGAAGAGTTCATGAACTTCCAGGGCTGGCGACTGCTGCCGCGGTGCCTTTTTCCCGATCACTATTTGTGTACGAGCTAGGCACATGGCGGTTTGTGTCAAGATTAAAATGTTGAAGGCTGTTTGGTTTACCCCAGCCGCCTTACCTATGGATCTATCTAGGTATGCTTCCTAGGTGGTAGGTATTCAGTTTATAGAGGCGGCCCTTTCCCCCGCTTTTCCCACACCTTTCCTTCTCCACTCCCCTCCACTCCATTTTTCGGATGGATCACAGTCCATCGCGCATGCTCGTGCCGGCCTTGCTGGTCTCCTCGGCAGCCTTCTTGGTGCGCTCCTGCAGCCGCTTGATAGCCTCCTTAGACGACGACGACTCCCCGCCCTCGGAGGCGCCGGCGCGGTCCGCCTTGACGGCCTCCTCGCTGTCCGACGCCAGCTCCGGCTTCCAGTGGCCCTTGCCCGACTTGTGCTTCGTAAGCAGGTCCTGCTTGTGCTTGTCGACGTTCTCTTCGTGGCTGTCTGTGGAAGGGGAGAGAGGTGCAGATTTTCTTCATTAGTTTCAAGGTGCCAGTGACCATGCGTGCCTACCTAGGTAGGTAGGCGAGTATCAAGGGGAAGGGAAAGAAGGAGAGGAAGACTTACGAGATTCCTTATGCCTGACCTGCGGGCTCGATGTGATGGTCCGGCATGTGAGGTGGTGGTGTTGCTGCTGCTGCTTGAGGACAAAGCCAAGGCGAACGGCCGTGGCGGCTCGAAGTACACGTGAAGACATTGCGTGTGATGGAGATCGAGCTGAGGTAGGAGATGGGAGAAAAGGCCTCCTACAGTACCAGGGTCTCGAGTGATAGTGTGTTAAGAATACGCGAAGTCCAATTGATATGATTCGAAGTTGGTTGCTTCACGGAAGGGTCCTCTGTTCGATCTACATTCCCTCCCTATTCAACCTGATGGTTGGGTCGTTCTGAAGCTTGAGCTTCTATGTGACGTCATCGTGATCATCATTCCAACCCCTCAGTCCCGAGCTCAGCGCCTCTGGTTGTCTGTGAGCAAAGACCACCACGAACGAATATGCAGACCGGACCTGGCGCCTTTTAGGAATATATTTGATCGGATAGGGGCGAGTATCGGGGCTATTCATGAGCTCATGGTCGGACCGGCTCTCCTTCTGGTTCTTCGCCAAACCTGTTTCAGAAAGAACGACCAAAGAGAAATAGAAAATCCTCCGATAATGTGCCATTTCTCCGTCGAAATCCATGCGGAACAGATAAGTTCCCCAGCCAGGCATTGTCCGCCCCAGAGAAGAAAACAAAAAGAAAGAGGGAGAGAGAAAAAGGAAAACTACGACAACAAGAGGCCCTGGCGTTGCTGTTGTCTCCCCTAACATTACTTCGCTAACAGCCACCTTCGCCCGCAGCTTCAATTTGCTCATTCGAGTCGCTCTGTTCATACTCGTCCTTGTCGATGGCCTCGAAACAGCTGAATCGCACGAAAGTCGTCGATTCGTCCTTCTTCTGCACTTTTCTTCGTGTTCCCTGGCATTCGAAGGAAATACATCCCTGACTATCCCTATGTATTGTTCATCTCTTTTTTTTCACTTTGATATATCTGCCAGTCTTCCAGGGTTGTTCAAAAATATGGTAGGCTTCAACTGTGTGTTCACTGAGCACGACCGAGAGCTGGTCGAATGGAGATGAGATTCAAAGACTCATCCCACACACTCTCGAGTGCCGAGACCGGTCTGTACGCCGCACGCACGGTTCTGCCACTTGCTTGCTCTCTGCCACTGTGCATTTCGACTGTTGCACGTTCCGTCCGTCCATCTGTCAGTCAGTCTGTCGGCTTCCATGCTCTGTGCTCGCTCGCTGTCCTGCATAAGGTAGGTAGGTAGATATCCGTACGATCTCACTATGTACGTCCTAACCTGGCGGACAGGATCGGATGCCGAGTGTTTCACTTGTCACACGCATGCGAGGCACAAAGCCACGAGAGAAGAGAGTAGGTAGACAGGTAGACAGACAGACGTGTGTGTGTCCGTCACCAAGGAGGATGACGGACAAAGAATGATAGACAGACACACGCGACGGAGGAGGAAACACGAACGGAATAGGGGTGGTGAGGGGTGGAGGGAGGGTGGTGGAAGAGGCCGCCGCCCGGCGCAGCGATGTAGCGGCATAGCGGCGTCCGCCATCAAAAAGAATCCGGGCGCGGACGACCTGGCCCTCCTGGAGCAACCCCGGAGATGAAAGCTCACTCCTCCCCCTCCCTCCACTATTGCGAACGGCACGGTTCAGTGTTCAGTCAGTGCCAGACACACGCAGCGCTTTTTCAGCCCTTCCTTGACATATCGTCGTATCCGCTATCTCGTCACCGAAAGGATTCTGTCTAGTTCGTCCACTTCGCTTCCATTGATGAGGATTTCGGAGAGACAGTGAACAGCAAGCAGTAGGGCAACATCGTTTTGCCTGAATGCGTCCTCCTCCGCTCCCCTCCTCCCCTCCTTCCTCCTTTTTTGCCCCTTGTTTTTGCTTGCCCCTCTCTGTGCTTGATGTGTCGTGCCGGCTAGCAAAGCTGTTGGTTCCACATTGGAAACTCAGGGGTTTAATGGGAAGGAGGGGAAATTGTCAGCAAGAAGCAAGGCTAGCGAGCTAGCAAGCATCTCGAAGCGGGCATGCCTTGGCGCCCGCATCGCTCCAAGCACTCAAGCCAGGAGTCTCTCTCCCTGATTACAGTTCCCGTTCGCTTGTCCGTCCAGGGCACATTTGTACATAATGAAAACCCGGCAGAGTTGTGCAACACGCTCACTGCTCATAAGCTCCTCTTGTTGGAGCTTTCTCGACCGTGATAAGATCCTCTAATAAGGTGCTGACTTTTCGACACAAGAATCATACATTGATATTATACAGAAGCAAAGGTGGTGAAACCAGACATCTCTTCCTGACAGCCCAATGGCTGGTGGACGGGTGGCGGGCAGTGCTATGCACGAGCCATGGTGTGGAATAGGCATCAATACTCCCTCTCGATAGAAGAGTCGGCGGATGAAGTCACATGGAAGTCGCGTAAACTTGGACCAACAGGCAGATAGATAAATGGGATGAGCTGTTTCCCAAGATGGTCTCCTGTGAAACCCCTTTTTCTTTTTGTTTCCCGCCAATACTTTATCAGCTCAAGTCATAGAGCGGCACGTGGCTGGGGGTCCAGTCCAAGCAGGACCGAAGGGGAAGTGAGGGGAAGATGAAGCAAATCTCATCATC
Organism: Ophioceras dolichostomum; assembly: GCA_003049485.1. NCBI lineage: Eukaryota > Fungi > Ascomycota > Sordariomycetes > Magnaporthales > Ophioceraceae > Ophioceras > Ophioceras dolichostomum. The sequence continues at coordinate 85,184 of PYST01000051.1, forward strand.
AAGAAACCCGCCCACATCCCCGATGACCCATGCCGGGATATTACTCTGTCCATTGTGCACTACTCATTCCCCCATCCTTCTAGTTGCTCATCTACAGTGGGAACAGTTGCGTGGGAGGACAGGCAAATAACCCGACGGAGGTTTCTAGGAAAGGTCGTCTTACGCACCGCATTAGCCGTGCCGCAACAGGCGATGCAATTTGGGATCTTGTTCGGTCCAGCTCGAAGGCAGGTGGGAAAGGATGGGATGGGAGGGAGGTGGTCCAGGCGTCTTCTCAGGTGTGGTGGGCTGGGTGGCCAAGGCGGCGTTCATGGGAGACTGCTAAACGACTGCGTCTGTTGAGAAGCGGCGCTGTTCAAATTCCACACTAAAAAGCTCCCTCACCCCGCCATCATCAACCCACGGAAATGGCGGTGTGGCAGTGTCCATGCGATTGGGCTAAGGACCCCATTATGGTCTGTGCTCGGAATATCGGCGTGTCGGAAGGAGGGGGAGGCAGTGGACACTGGCCAATGCCACAGCGCATTTGTGGAGAAATCGAGGCACAGCAGCCACAACCGGCATGTCCATTGTTGCCCGTGCTGGTGCTGCTTGGCTGATGTTCCCTGGCGGCGGCGGCGGGCAACGGCGTCGGGGGTGGGCGGGCTGCTTCTCCATTCTTTGTCGGCTGTCTCTCTGCCTGTCAACCTGACGGAATGGCCTCAGCATCATCGTCAGGAGACCCCGGCAGAAGGAAGGTCACGGGGAGGATCTAGAATCCGTTGATGAGCCAACATCGTCTGCCTCCTAGGCTCTCCCCTCTTTGCAGTCTCCGAGTCTCCGTCATTGTCTCCTGGTTGCTTTTGGGGTTGCTTTGGGGGTCTGCTCGCTAGTCGGCCGGGTTGTGCGTTTTACAAGTATGATCGACATCACGGCATTGTTTTCGAGGGAGCTTTTTTAGGAAGCTGGTCTTTGCAGAGAGCAGTTTTTGACGACCTGACCACCATTCATTGTCCGCCGAAACCAAGCAGCCGCCTCCAAGCCACCACCATCCAACCAGCCCGACCCCTCTTGTTGATGTTTCCCGCAGATCGTTTCCCCTTTCTCCCCTGAGGCGCAGGGTACTACCGATGAGCACCGGCGACGACCGGACCCGACAGGATGTGCATCTCTTACATACCTTAGTCGTTTGTCCCTACCACCTAGGTAGCTACCTAGTAGAATGTAGGAAGTGTTGTGAGTTAGTTTGCTAGGCTGGAATGAAACCATCACCTCTTTCTGTGGACCGTGGGTCCTCCTCGGCAAAGTTGCAGTTGGACCAAAGAGACGGCAGGCAGCAGGGCGGTTCGGTATTGCAGCATCTCCAAGCCCTCTACATGTCACACAGGATAATGGCCGAGAAAAGAGGCTCGCCATAGCCATTGTGCGGGGAAACCCGTCACAAAGAAAGGAGCATGCTTAAATCTAAAACGCAAGACACCGTGGCCGTGGCCAAAAGCGACGATTGACACTCGGCCAGCCACCCGCCGCCGGGCAGGGTGTCGGGCAGGACGGGCAGGGTGTCGGGCAGGCGGGCAGGGCGGGCAGAGGCCAGGAGGAGGCCAGTCATCAGGGGCCACTCTCAGTTGATTGATTGACCAGAGAGAGATCTGATGAACGGCCAAGCGGCTGGCCCGCCAGCCTGCTTGTGAGACGTATTAGCTCGCCCCAGAGGACTGGCGGAAGGCGAAGGGAGGAGAAAACAATTCGTCGTCAGATATTCAGGCGTCAGGAACAGGCCGCGCCGCGAACCAGGCCGCGCACCAGACGAGCTTCTTCTCTTTCCCGTCATTTGGAATGGGAGGGCCATGGCTGCCTGGTCCCCGAGGTCCCTTTGTGGCCTCCTCCGGCTAGCTAGCTGGCTGGCTGGCTGGCTGGGCTGGCACTGGCTGGTTTGGGTGCAAGCCGGTCGGGCGAGATCAGCAGGCCTAAAATAGCTTGCAGACGGCAGCCAGAAACCAAACTGCAAAGTGCATTTTCAGCCAGTGATGGTGTGCAATATTCCCGTAGCCGTAGTTAGAACGGAAGGCCACCACCACCGCCAGGCAGCTCGAACGAAGCTCCCTCCCCACGCCGGACGGGCGCAGCCAGCCATGTGGCTTCTGAATTTTCAGACCACTCCGAGCTGCCTCTGATCTTTATTGACAAAGGAGCGTGGGTGAGATGTGAGAATTGGAGGCAGCTCGGCAGCTCAATGCATCTGTTAGATGGTGGCTGGAGGGGTGGAAAAACGGGGAATAAACTCATTGGGCGTGGAGAGGACCCAGTTCATGGCCCCCGCCTGCCATCTGCCCATCATCAGATCCCATACCCTCCCCGCAACCCTCCAGCCCGTCGTGCAAGGTAAAAGCAGCACAGCACAAGGGACTATGGCACTGCCGCCGGACCCGGGAGAGAATGGCAAGAATGGATGATCAAGATGTGGGGTTGGGTTTCGAGAGGGCCACCCAGATATGAGAGCAAGTGGTCTGTCTCATGCTATCATGCTCAGCGACTCGTGGTGCAGAAAGAACTTACTGCAGAATGCCATGCTTATTCCTCCCTGCTGCTCGTCTTCCTTGGCTGGCTTCTCCGCAGTCTGCATCTGCGAAGCGTGAGCTATGAGCCACGGATGACCACCCGGTTGAATGTCGACGATCGAGACTCGAGACTTCTAGGCCCCTCTCGCCGACCGCCGAGGGTAGTAGTGGCAGCAAGTGTAGCAATGTAGGATGACCAGTCGGAGACGTCGTGCAATCAACTTGGAGAGAACGAGACCACCACCAAAAAAAATCAGCCAACCCTCGCCTCCCTCTCATGCATGTCCCTTTCTGCGTCCCAGCGGCTTCTGGAGCAACCCAACCTGATGCGTAAGGTTGCCGTGGGCCAGTCATCGTCAGGCGCTGCTTGACAATGAGGCGCCTAACTGCCACACTTCTGCTCAACCCTGCATCATCGGGTGCGCAAGCCAAGAAAAATCAGAGGCACAGTGTTTGCTGCACCGGGGGGGGAGCACAGTCCGCAAAGCACGGTACGAGGTACACTCCAGCTGGACCACCAAAAAACCAGCAGAAGTACCACAGCACCTCCTGGCACCAGGGAACATCCTCAAGCGCGATTGTCGGCGACGAGGCTCAGTGGGTCCAGGTGCCCCCTCTTTTGTTCCCTTGACTGGAACAAGTCCCTTCCAGAGGGCTGCTACTTTGCTCCGTCAGCACCGCCCGCCCGCTTTGACTGGCCGGTGCTGGAACAGTGAAACCTGGCAATTCCTGCATCAACAGGCGCTAGCGCTGCACACCTGAAGAACACACACACAGACAGCACGCTGAAAGCGAACTGAAAATGTGTGAGGCGGGCAGGCGGGACCAGCATGCTGTGTAAGGGCCTCCTATGTTTCTCTTTGCGCAACTCAATTCGGCTTGTCTCATTGATGGTGTGTGTGCGAAGGAAGAGATGACAGGGTCTTTCCCGCCCTGTTGGACGGAATCGTTAGCCTCGTGGCAGGATCGAAACTCGGTCTCGTGGCCTCTGTTCGGGAGGAGTCGGTCCCCAACGTTACGAGCTGGATGGTTCTAGAGGGTTGGAGAGAGAGAGAGGGGCGGTCGGGCGACCTCCAGCTCCTTTGTGTGTCTCTCTGGCTGTCCACGCTGTCCAACCTCCAACAGGGCTGGCTGGACCACCTCACCACCAGTAAAAGTCGCCACTGATTGGCGGTCGTGACGCTATTGTCCACCACAGGGTTTCAGTGAGCTTTCTCTTATTAGCGGTCGCCACCAAAGATATTATGCAGCTCGCTGCGTGTGGGCGGGCTGCTGCAAGCTTTTTTGATTGATATGTTGAAACGAAGCATGGCACAATTTCCGTTTTTGTTTTCGGGCGGCAGGTTTGGCAGTTCACTCTCGCATGCAGCTCGGACAGGCACTCCAGAACAACAAGATGCACTTCTTGTTGGTTTTCCAACCTGAAGAAAAAGGGGTTGAAAGGGCTGAAGGCTGGCGGCCAGGCTCAGGAAACTGACCCTGTTTTGGCTTTGCCCCCTTCTCACGAGACCCGCGAGTCATCATCATCGCACTTCAGGCCAGATATTGTGTGGATCTCTTGTGCATGTTGATGATGTGTCTACCGGTCGGGATGAGTTCGCTGAAAGTGCGTCGGGCAGCCGTTTCGTAGCTTTCCGAATATCGCCCTTCATCGCCTTCACCATGAAGCCCGAGAGCCCGTCGCTCGGTCATGCCTTTAGCGTTTGTGCTTGTGCACTCACTCACGCAACTTTTTCAGCGTGCTTGCCCTTATTGGGTCGCTCACGTGGGTTGGTGGCCTGCAGAGGAGCGTGAGCAATACCGTGAAAACTCGACTCGGGAAAGAGTCAGAACTGAAAACCGACACCAACGTAGAGCGGTTCTGGAAGAGCGAAAGCATCCGCTTCATAGCATCCGCTTCAGCCTCCTGGGTATAGGCGTATAAGTTCATCTTTCTTTGCAACCGGACTCGACATCGCAGGAGTTGGGTGCTGGTACTGATGATGGAAGGGGACCGACCTTCCCACATTTTTCACACTGTCTCGGAGGGTGGCTGCAAATTAGCTGCAGGCGATGCCATCGCCAAAATTACACAATGCCGCTTGTCCACATCCGGACTGGACTGGGATCTGCCGTCCAATAGCATTTCGGTGGCAAGGTCAGATAGCGCATCGAGCGGGTCCGCACTGTCTCCGCAGTGCGAGCTACCGTCCTTACTGTTTAGTAGGGGGGTATATGTGGACCCGCGGCCGCCCTTGTCGCCGCCGACCGTCCGCTTTCATTGGCCCTGCGGAGTGGACTGGATCTCTGCACAGTGTGTAACAGGGTTGGAACCGACCTTTCCCTGCCCGGTCCCCCCAAAGTGCGATCCTCCTCCACCATCCAACAAAAACCTTCGCCTTCTCCGGTCGCACGCTGATGTTCTGCTCAGTCCCTCCTCCTTCGCCTCTCCCTTTCTTCCGACCTCTCACCTTCACCTACTACCCGACCTCGTCCCCCCTCTACAAAGCAAAAAGAGCATCCCCTCCATTCTCGAACCACCACGACGATTGCTTCTTCACAACATTTCTATTCCAAAAATACTAGACTCCCAAAACCGATCCCGATTGCGACCACTTCGAGCATTCTCTCTTGAGGTTTTTTATTTCTTCCCATCTCGGAATTGATTGGGTCACTTGTGTTTTGCCTTTGTTTTGTTTTTGTCGGCTCCGATTTAATACCGCAAGGCCCGGCGCAATCCATCATAAGACCACCAGCAGCCCACCACTACAAACCTTCACCACAACCCACACATGCAACACAGGCTTTGAACTCGCTTTTTCCTTCTCCAACAAGCTTCAAGAAAGGCATCCAAGAATAATGGCTTCGTACTACGGTTTCCACGGACACAGCCAACACCCAACGTCGGTGACTCCCAATGGCATCCCTCACAACCACCACAATGGGCGGAATCGGCGGGCACCGAGGCTATCGGTGTCGCAGAACTCGCACAAGTCGTTCCGTGGGGTTCGGAGCATGAAGGAGTTGACGGAAACACTCACCGTCACCTCCTTCCGCTCAAAGTTCGAAGCTGGTCGGTCTTTCGAGCTTGAAGACGACATGGAGTTCTGCCCAGGGCTGTTGACGGACAGCGACGTAAGTTTGCCTTTTCCTACCTCGAGCGAGGTCCCCTCACAGTTACCAACGTCTGCCATGTTCCTCCGGTAGCTGCTGGGCCCCGTTGATCGGTACAACGGACAAGCGTCCTTTGTCGTCAAACCCAGGCCAGTCACTCGCAAGATGTTGTAGGGGAATAGCCACACCAAGCCCAAGCCTCGGCGACTAACAGACCGCTTTTCTTCCTCATTTTCAGTTGGTATCAATCCACAGCGCATCGGAGCGGTCGTCGTTGGCGAGTAATTCTCCCGAACACTCGCCCACACAACAGCCGCAACAGGTTGCCTCTGGGTTCTCGCTCAACTCGTCGTCGCCACCCTTCATCCCTCCTTTGTTCTCGAGCCAGTCGTCGACCCTCAAGCTCCACCAGCCTGCCGCCACCCGCACCCGCAATGCCATCCCGATAATCAACCCCGCCACCGGCATCACGATGTCTAGCCCTCCACCGTCGGTGTCGCCCGGTGCCCGGATGCAGCAGAGCATCGGCCGGCGATGGTAACGTGGCCGCAGTCTCGTCTCGCTCCTGGGACCGACCGTGATTCACTACCGTCGTCGTCGCCGTTGCAGCAGACGAGAGATCGCAATGACCTTTTGCGTACGCTCTTTGACTAAATAGCTGGCTCATCTTGGGCGGGCACCGACTAACAAGGCAGGCATCGATTCATCCTTCATTCTGTTCCATTCCATCCTCCTCCTCCAACTCCTCTCCTCTGGCAGGCAGGGCGGGCTCGAGGGTCGACCGACGACGGCTCATACCCGACGACATCCGACAATCCACTCCTCCCCGGTCTCGGACCTCATCCTCCCTCCGGACCACCTACCACCACACTGTACAAAATCACTCTCACCCTTCTCGACATATACTTCTGGTTCTCCAGCGATAAAATTTCGACATATTTACTCGACGGCGTGATACGAAGATAATCGATACCTCCCTTTGTTTGCGTTTTGCTCAGATACCAACGGTGCGGTGTCACCCGGCCTTCCGAAAGATGGCGGCTTTTACGATTCGGCGTTCGAAACGGTTTCTTCGATACTTTTCTGCATCTCTCTACGATAATCACTATTCTGCATCGGCGTCTACCGGCGGGAGTTTTTCATCGATCTGGTTTTTCTTTTTGGCTTTCTTTTGTCTGTCCAATACAGGAGCGGCGAAATCTCAAACAACCAAACATGATAAAACGGCGGCCTTTCTTTTGTCCACGGGGTCAACGGACTTCAAACACAACAACCAAGAAAAAGAAGCTTCTACTTTACATATAGAAGGGTCTTCTCACTGCTGGCTGACAGGCGACGGGTGCGGACTCGGGGTTTTGTCAGTCTGGTTTTGCGAAGCTTTCATTGTTTTGATGAGCGCATTCGGCTGCTTTTTCTCGTTTGTTGTTTTTTTACTCTCTGTTGTCCTTTTTTGAACCCACACACCACGGTGTGCCTGCTTTTCTCTACTCTTTTCTTTTTTTTCCGATGTGTTATTTTTTCCCCAACCAAAGGGCTTTTTTCGATACGGGACAAATACTGGAAAGGGGTTGGGTTGTGCGGGCAAAGAAACATTTCTTGTGTTGTCGAAACCTGTTTTTTTGGTTCTTGTGTTGTTTTGCGACTTCGACTCGACACCCATTATCGGGGCGGGCAAATCGGCAAAGGCAAAGCCTCGGGGATGGCGGCAGGAGTTGGGACTCATTTTTATCATCATCTCTGCTTTGCTTTTGCGGCTTTGGCTTTTTTTTTCCTGGTCTCTGTAAGAGATTCCCTGCAAATAGGAAAGGCATATGGACGGAACGACTTGCTGCTCTCTTGCACAAAGAGAGAGGAAGTATCAAGCAACGACATTTTTGATCGGTGCTTTTGGGAGGAAAGATAGTTAGCGGGGAAGTTCTTGGTTCTTTCGGTTTCTCCGTATGGGGAAACCTGAGCACAAACTCAAACAGAGCGGTTCAACTCTTCACTTTCACGTCTCACAGTCTCTTATCTTGTGCTGGTGCTTGTCCGTTTGCTGGGCTTGGGTGTTAACGGTTAGCGCTTTCGCCCGGTTCTTACTACGAGGCGGCCGTGAACTACGCGTGAACGATCAGCACGCTCTCCTCCGTAAGATCCTGCCAAAGTCCAATGTCTTGTTTAGTCTTGGCACATGGAGGTGAGTGAGTATGTCAGTGATCTGACCTGGGCGTGGTCCTTTCTGTTTTTCCTTTTTCTGATATTATCATTCTTTTTTGTTCACACAAGACTGACGGCGTGTATTCGAATGAACGGCTCATTCTCACGGAATCAAAACGGCGGCACAAAGTCGCATCTCTTCTAGAATAAAGTGCCTCTTGCCTTGTACCTCAGCTGTCTCACACTGCTCTTGCTCGTGGGACGATAATATTGCTGTCCTAGATTCCTCACCCCCGAGTGATGTCGACCATGTTTTTTGCCCACAAACCACACCCACACCCAAGACGCTCACGAGCCATTCCAGCCTGAAATAGTAAGCTATCGTCGATATCGCCCCCATGTCAGAGAGCGAAGGTGTGTCTGCTAGGTGCCTCTTTTCTAACCACCCTCGTGATTTATTGTGGCGGCTTACTGTTCCCAAAGATATCGCCACTTCTGTTCTATGCATGTCTAGCTAGCTACCAGCTGCATTGTAGAACAAAACCAGCATCCGAACGACCGAGTGACCGTCCTTTCCTCGTGCAAGAAGTGTGCCGATAATCCCTCAAGTTCGGGGACTTTTGATTCCTACGGACACCGGCACCGGAGGTCCAGTTCAGAGTTTGTATGTTGTTGTGCCCTTGTCTCTGAGGAGCTAGCATCTCCGAGGACTTGCGTTGATGGCTGACCGAGCCTCGCGGCTCTCTCGCTAGGTCAGGTTCGGGACATACCGCAGTATTGCGGTTCTAATGTGATAAATTATGGAATGGCGAGAATGTTGTAAAGCTTTCGGGTAGCTTATTCAGGGGCCAATTGTAAATACAGCTAGACAGGCTATGGGGACATATCAGCTTGAGACACAAATGTTGGTCATTTGTGATCACCGCAGGTTACGGACTGTTGAGGGTGTCAGGTACCCAAGCAGAGTTTTCATACTAGCACCGGCAGGACTGAATGCGTTCTTTTTCTTGATCTTTTATCGATGCCTTTGACTACTGGAATCGCGTGATGACAATATGGGTTGGTGGATTCAGGGGATGCATTACACTCAACAATAGGATAACCTCCTGCGCGTACCCCTATGTGGCAGACAGGCATTACCTCTCGAGGACTAGTAGGGCTTACGCTGCAGTCAGTGCCGACATCGAACCAGACCAACGGATGTGAGCTTAGGTCTCGATTCACAAAAGTCCCGATAACACCTCGCGGCATTGCCTTCAAAGAGGCACCGGCGACCCTTCGGTTTCGACTGAGCCCAGTCAAGTGAGATATCTCTACACCTACCTACTCTACTGCCCAATGCCTCCCGTATTCAGCCGACACCACTCATCCAATTCTGTGGTATCGCCGCTCCAATGAAGATCATCCCCGCCGCCCCCAGCAGCGTTGTAGTACTGGCGAGCTTGCCTCCCCGCACCCGGGGGTATGATGAATCCGAAGGGGCTGCGAGAGCGGGGATGACCGAAGCTCGGCAGTTCGGTAAGTGTGGTTACGACGGATAGATCGATCACCAGTGATGCCTCGGTCGCCTTCGTGGCGTACACGCATGAATATGTGGAATGCTGCTCTATTCTTTGCTATGTGCACACAGGACGCACGGAAGAAGCAACCGTAAAACTCTGGTCAATAGGATTCAAATTGTAACTATGCCGGGACTCGTCACAGAATCTCCCTACAAGACCTTTACGGTCCGGGAACTCCACCCGACTTTCGGCGCCGAGATCGACGGTGTCGACTTTGCGAACCTGACAGATGAGAGCCTCCAGGAGATCCTAGCGGTCTTAGCAAAGGTGATAAGGCATACTCCCGAACCTCGCTATAGTTGAAGTCTTGTGATACAAAGCCTCGGTCTTGGCCGACCATCGGCCAAATAAACAGACAGCTGACAAAGAGCGAGGGTGACTGAAGTACGGCGTCTGCATCTTCCGCAGAACCGGCCTGGATGACGACTCGCACGTGGAGCTCTCGAGGCGCTTTGGCGACCTCGACGACATCCGGCGTTTCGTCCAGGGCAGCGGGCGCAAGATGCGGTACAAGCACATGGAGCTGTTCGACGCCGGCAACCTGGACGGCGACGGCAACGTGCTCGACCCGGAGAGCCCCAGGGCGCACTACGGCCGGGGCAACACGCTGTTCCACGTCGACTCGTCGTTCAACCCGCGGCGGGCGTCGTTCTCGCTGCTCCGCGCCGTGGCCATCCCGCCGCCGGGCAACGGCGGCGACACCGAGTTCGCCGACTCCCGCACCGCGTGGGATGACCTCCCGGCGGACCTGAGGCGGGAAGTGACGGGGCGCGGGCGCGACCTCGTCGGCGCGCACAGCATGGCGCACTCGCGCAAGCTGGCGAGCCCGGAGTTCTTCCGCGACACCGACCCCGAGGCGCTGCCGATGGCCCGCCACCGGGTCCTGCAGCGGCACGAGCCGAGCGGGAGGATGAACCTCTATGTTGGGGCGCATCTGCACCACATCGAGGGCATACCAGCGGCGGAGTCGGAGTCGTTGATCCGTCGACTCAACCAGCACGTCGCTCAGCCCGCACACGTGTTCAGCGTCTCGTGGGAGAGCCCCGGAGACATGGTGGTGTGGGACAACCGTTGTGTGCTGCACCGCGCCGCGGGTGGGAGCTTCGAAGGGATCCATCGGCGGGACATGCGCCGGACGACGGTCCATGACGACAGTCCAACGGCCTGGGGCGAGAACAGGGTAGGTGCCGCAATGCTTGGGTTCTTCTGAGGCTGGAAAAGAAAGCACCACCCTCCGTGGGAGGGAACGCCATCAGGAAAGCAAACGCTTGCTGTAAGCATGCTAGTAAGCCGGCCAATGTGACGGCGTTTGGCAAGCGCTGTGGCAAAGCACGAATGGAGTCCTCGCGCTGTTGTGTTGCGCGCTGATGGACAGGAATAATGATGCTCGATAATCCCCTCGAGAGGCCGAATAGATCTCCCGAGTGAGAAGGCTAGTCATCCTCCCTTGGCAATCCCAACTAGAGATTCCGCGCCTTGACGAATCTGTTGATCTGGTCCCGTGTGGTCTTGTCGTTGTACTGCTCGTGGCACTCGTAGAACGAGATCAGGTCCTGCGTGCAGTCGACCATGGCCTCGATGTCGACGCCGCTGTCTGCTAGCCACGCGGAGAACTGCTGAGCCTTGGTCTTCTCCCCCTGCTGCTGCTGCTGCTGCTGCTGCTGTTGATGGTGGCTGCTGGGACTGTTGATGGCCCCGCCGCCACTTTGGAGGGCAGGCCTATGCTGCATGAAGCTCGTCGCGGAAGCGATGTTCAGGCTCAAGGGGCCCCCTGCCGGGCTGAGGTTCCCCGAGACCGAGCTTCCTCCGCCTCCGCCTCCTCCTTGGCTGGAACTGGCGGCCGAGCCGGCCACAGCTCCGCCGGCTTGCCCGGACGGACGCAACGAAAGTGCGAGCATTATGGCGGCGAGGGCAATGGTGTGCGGGGCGTGGAGCAACGGCAGGTCGGTCATATAGTGGTCGTTGATGAAGGACCACGCGAGAGATACTTCCTCGTTAGAGAGAGAGAACTCGTCTTTCAGAGAGGTCAGGGTGCGGTACGGCTGGTGGATGATCAAATTCGAGTGCATCTCCGAGATAAGGAAGAACTCGCATTCGCCAACTTTGGAGACATCGAGAGTTTGGAGGTCGGCTGCATATTAACAGACATTGGTTAGGGTGGGATGTTACCGAGGCGGTATGCGATGAGCGCGGAAGGACGAGGAAAAGGGTAGACGTACTCGGGAACAGATTTCGCGCCTCGTTGATGACGTGCCGAATATGCTGCGGCGACTCCTCCATTTTGCAAGCTAGATATACCGCCGTGATGGCAACCAGCAGCGGGTTTGTTCGGCGGACCTCGACCTTCAAGTAGAATCTCCTCATGTACATCTGTGCCGTGGCCAGGGGCTGCTGGCGGAGCAGGAGCTTCTTGCCCACCTTGTTGACAACTGCTCGAAGTAGAATGTTAGGTAATTCGTGTACTCTAGCTCGTCGTGGGAATGTAGGAGTAAAGATCATAACTCACGTCCGCTGAAGTATATATTCAGGTGTCTCCATTCTGGCAAGGGGTACATTTGTATGAGTGTAGGATCATCTTCCTCGAGCTTCTGCCGCATCGCGGCAATCTGCTCCTTGGTAAACTGCCAATTTTTCCGCTGGGTTGATTCCCAGTAGTTGGCCGCCATCGTGAAGAAGAAAGAGAGCCGGGCAGGCCGGTCAGAGACCAACGTCAACACCGACGACGGCTGTAAGGTGGCGGCGGTGAGCACAGTGGCTTCATGAGCTTGTCGCCGCCAGCTGCTTGAATAAGCTTCAACAAGGTGGGATGTCCTTATCCTTATCTCTCTTTCGTCCTAAATTGGCTAGCTTGCCTCGGCTGATGATCGGAAGCGGGAAGGCTTGGCCGATTTCATCAGTTAGAACTTTCAAGTTCCACATTAGCCTCCTTGGCGGGGGCCAGAAGCTTTTTAGCTCTTCTTTGATTGGCAGGGGATGTTTGACAACTGCAGCAATTGTGCTGCCCGGTTCAGAGGGAGATTCCAACAGCGTCACCACCCGCTGGCTGCATGCGGTCATTTTCTTCTTTCCGTAGATACCCGCTTCTTCCACATGGCCGTCGCACGAGTTGATCTAGGCCGGCTTGACGTTGCGGACCGCCAAAGCAGTTAACATTCATTGCCTGTCGAACTCGCCTTTGTCCTCTTCGCATGCCTCCCGTAGCGATGCCGGGAATATAGCGACTATTGATGACCGGAACTCTCCTTCGCCCTGTTGATACGGATCGGCCGGACGACGCGCGATCGCGACACATGAGAATCCCTCTCACCTCTCCCCCAGGCCTTGCGATGGTAGTCATCGTCGATTTGCCATGAAGGTCCCGGACGTGGTCTCGGAGCTGAAGCTCGGGCTGATCGAGTCGCAGAATGCCCAAGACAAACGAGTCGAGGAGCTATGGCGCAAGCTCGATCCGGAGAGCAAGGGGGAGCTGGACCTGAAGGGACTGAAGAAGGGCTTGAGGAGGATAGACCATCGTTAGATAACTCCCAATTTCCATCCCGTTTCGAAGTTCTTCGTCCCACGTCGCCGCTAATCCGACCTTTTGCGACGGGAGTAAACTATAGCCATGAAAAACGCCGACGAGATGCTCAAGGAGATAGTCAAGGCGGTCGACACGAACGATGACGGGAAGATTCAATACGAAGGTGCGTTCTCAGGGGAGACGGTAGTTGGGATCAACTTGTCGCGACGACGCGACGACGACGGGCGAGCCGCCGGCAGATGATACAATGGGTATTCGTTCTCACACCTTCTTGATCGGCCTGCAGAGTTCCGCACCTTCGTCGAGACGGCCGAGCGCAAGCTGCTCCTCCTCTTCCGCTCCATTGACCGGGATAACGATGGGCGGCTGGACAAGGAGGAGCTTCGCTCAGCCTTTCAGCAGTGCGGCCTGACTGTTTCGCAGAGGAGACTTACTGGCTTCTTCGACGAGATCGACCTGAACAACGACGGTTTCATAACCTTTGAGGAGTGGCGGTAAGCATGCAGCTATTTCCCCCTCGATTTTGTGTTCTTTTGATATGCATCCCGTCATTTTGTATGATGTGATACAAGCGTATCGAGGCAGCAAAGCAAGAGCCAAACTCTTTATCCGAGAGCCACACGAAAGCGCTTCGTTGTACAGACGATGGAATTGGTACCATGACCCACCTCCAAGCCGGCCTGCCTAAGTACAGACGCTCGACTAGGCGGTCATGTGAGGCTTCATGGATGCCAACAGTACTGGTGTCCCCGTCCCGTACCTGCCTGCCAAAGGTGCCATTCACTGAGGTGGATGTGGTCGAGCCACCCGGTGCCATAACGCGGCGGCTCCTTACTTCCAGGTATGGATGTACGGGGCTGGTAAATAGTTACTTGGGCGCAGTTTTCACCTATCTATGCGTTGTGAAACTTTCCAGAAAGTGAAAGGGATTTCTGGCATACTGACTAGGCTCTTACTTCGGCAGTGACTTTCTATTGTTCATGCCTACGCATACGCACGACGGTGATGGTGGCGCTGCACTGGAGAAAGCCCTATCATACTATTCACATATTGTCACGCTCAACGCTGAGGGCGACTCCCTGGTGAGCGAAGACACGCTCGAGGGCTTAGGTACGACAGCCTTCCTCTTGCACGCTCTTTTCGGTTCCATTTTGAAGATTGCCCAGCCATCACCGTCGTCCGTGGATCCTCTCGCGCCTGGAAGACCCACTGCAAGACCGGAATCCGATCAGTCAATCGCCGCTGAAGACGGGGAGGCGCCGTTGTCGAGGGCTCGGGTGCCGCCGTCTTCACCTGCCCCTGACGAGGCCATACCTCCATCACGGACCACCTCTGCAACCCCATCAATGGCCTTCAAACCACCATTAAGTCCAGGCTCGCCTCTGCCGCCACAATCCGCCGAAGTCGTCGCTGAAAATATGGCGACCATTCTGCAACCCGGCGCAGCGCCGGGTTCCAGCTTTCGTCCCGGCATCGGCGACGAAGACGCCTCAATACCGCGCGGGCGCGGAAAGAGGGCCAGCGCCAGCATCCCGTGGACCCAGTCCGGCGACGACTCTAGAGACGATTTTTCTGATTCTGTAGCGCTGTCGCAAAAGGAGAGCCATGAGAGTATAGCTTCGAAACTGACTGAGTACCTGCCTGAACCAGGGTATTTCCTCGCTGGAGCGATCGCGGGCGGCGTTTCAAGAACAGCAACGGCGCCTCTGGACCGGCTCAAAGTCTACTTGCTGGTGAACACTAAGGCAACCACCAGCGTCGCCTTTGACGCCGCCACCCATGGCCATCCTGTCGTCGCCGCGAAAAGCGCGGCCAGGCCCATCTCGACGGCGGTGACCAAACTGTGGAAGGCCGGTGGGTTCCGCACCTTCTTCGCAGGTGAGTTAAATTCTTATCTTTCCGTGACGCATCCCCGTATGCGGGAATCCGTCGAGAAAGACAGCATTGACGACTGACCCAACTGCAGGCAATGGGTTGAATGTGGTCAAAATCATGCCCGAGACGGCGATCAAGTTCGGCACATACGAGTTCGCCAAGCGCACGCTTGCCAACTTGGAGGGCCACAAGGACCCGACTCAGATCAACCCGTACTCCAAGTTCGTGGCCGGTGGCGTGGCCGGCATGGTCGCGCAGTTTGCCGTCTATCCACTAGACACCCTCAAGTTTCGCCTACAGTGCGAGACCGTTGAGGGGGGGCTTACCGGCAATGCCCTCCTGATACAGACCGCCAAGAAGATGTACGCCACTGGGGGCTTTCGTGCGGCGTACAGAGGTGTCACGATGGGCCTGGTGGGCATGTTCCCCTACAGCGCCATCGATATGGGCACCTTCGAGTTCCTCAAGAACACGTTCAGGCACCACAAGGCGCGGATCTACGGGATACACGAGGAAGACGCCGGCCCAGGCAACGTGGCTACGGGTATGATCGGCGCCACGTCCGGAGCCTTTGGCGCTACGATCGTCTATCCCCTGAACGTCCTGAGGACTCGACTCCAGACCCAGGGCACAGTCATGCACCCACCGACCTACACGGGCATCTGGGACGTCACGGTTAAGACGATCCGCAACGAGGGAGTTCGTGGTCTCTACAAAGGGCTGACGCCGAATCTCCTTAAGGTGGCGCCGGCCCTCAGCATCACGTGGATCGTCTACGAGAACTCGAAGAGGTTCCTCAACCTCCATTAATCGCCATTACGTACGAGCGGACTGAATATATTGGGAGGAGAGAAAAAAAAAAGCCACTGCCGGGGGCTATCGTTGGTTGGCCGGTCTTGATTAGACGGGACGGTCATACACGGCAGATTTAAACCCTAGAGCTGCTCATGGAAGAGAGAAGGAACATATTGCTGACACCAGCCACTTTATTGACTGGTACGGTGCAGACTTGCAATGACATACTACGTCACTTTCAGCATCTTAGGCGTTTCGGACGTGAAGGAGGACTGGCAAGTGTTGTCTTCTTGTCTACTGAGATGGTGTGTGAATCTTCGTGTTTAGACCCAAGGCAGCATGCCTGAAAGGCGTTGTGGTGCTGGCATCGATTTTGTAAGAATTCAAGATAGAGGAGAGGTCCAAGACGTGCTTGAGATAAGCGACGACAAGAATGAACGCCGCCTAGGTACCTAAGGAACCAAACAGAGGACTGCCCTTTGTGAAAGAGATCTAGCCTTGCGCTCTGCTTCGGACGAAGCTATCGTCAGATTGATAATCTGCAGGACACTCTCCGATGGCAGCAACATCGCGCGGCGTCAGACATGCGTTGCAAATATGCGGCTCTAGATTAACAGCTCTTAGGGAACACAAATAACCAACCACTGCTAGATAAGAGTGGTACGTATGTGCCGTCCTCACCTTCCAGATGCGGTGATTCTCATGTGTAAGACGGATGAATTTTGCGCTCCCCAGCTGCAGCCACGAAGCCACGGAACCAATCCGATCGCCCATCGATCGCCCATTGAGCCGTCCCGTCCCTGGATGTCCATCTGCCCCTCCCTGAAAACAACCCCGCGTTTGACAGCTTCGACGTTCAGAATCAGGCTCTCGCTGGCTTGCGCCATCACACTCATATCCAGGTCGAGGTTTAGTGCTCTTTCTGTTTGGACTATTCCCGGTAGGTGTCCAATCAGCTGTAGTATCACGCCCTACTGTAAAAGCTCTTTTCGGAGGCACGTCGTAACCTGATCGACAGGATTACGAAGCTGCTTTGTCTCCCCATTCCCGTCTTGACTCTCGAGCTTGCCCTATCGTACCTATTACGACTGCGTACCTACGGGAATTGCCTATCATTGTTAAGCGATCGAGCTAGAGTCGGCTCGATCCTCTCAACAGTCCACCACTACCCAACACCTTCCTCTTACACATTCGCTTGCCTGTCCAACTTCTCTCCTGATTCTTCTCCTGCCACCAGACACGGCTCGTTGTCGCCCAATATTTGCCTACGCCAGAACAGAAACATTAGATACACCTACCTAGTAGCTCAGTTGAGAATTTTCCATCAAAGAGTTTGTTTGGTTGAGAGAGATTCCTGCACTTCTCAGTACCTCTGCTCTCCTTCACGTACTTTTCATATAAGCGTCGCAAAACAGAAACAGACGACCTGTGCGCGGCTTTCTAGTTGTCTTGGCAGATCCCAGGCCCCTGTCGAGTTGTTTCGCCGCCATGTCTCACGACTCAGACGACAGCGAACAGGACTGGAGGAGCCTGTACTTAGCGGAGGACGAAGAGGGCGGCGCGGCAGATACCCAGCCAACCCACTCGGGTCATCACCACCAGTCGGGGGCGAGCCAGTACCAGCATCATCACCACTCGCACGCTGGACCTCACCAGACGCAAGCAGCACCAACAGTTGGACCAGCCAATGACAGCTTTGGCTTCGGAGACGGAGAGGATGATGAGCACGAGCAAGACGTAAGCCACGTCCTCTCGCCTACCGACGGCTACTTCCGCGCGTCCGAGGTGCCATTCTCGTCGTCGTCCTCCTACCTCTCTCCTCTGTCGCCCACCACAAGATACTCGCCCCTATCATCCCAAGTGCCGCATGTTCCCGACGTCTGGGTCCAGGATCCGTCGCTCAACCAGCAGCCACAAGGAAGAAGCAGCTCTGAGGCCGACAGCAAGGCAAGGGAAGCTCAGAGCTCTGACCAGTCGAACCCTGCTCGTTGGTCCCACTCGACTCAGTTGCCGTACAGTGACTTGTTTCATGGATCTGCTTTTGCCGGAGGTTCCTCCACGACCCAGCCGTTGAACAATATATCCATTGATCGGGCCCCGCCTTCAGCAGCTACCACTATAACTACGCCTCGCTCTCATTCCTCTCTAGGCCCTCTTACTTCTACGACGACGGCGACGACAACAACCACGCCGCCGCCATCGTCACGGCCATACTACCCAACACAATACCGCCATAGTGGCTTTACTAGAGGAGGCCTTCACTCCCATATCCCCCTTGAGGCCCCGCCTGCGTACTCACCCAGCAGCAACAGCTCCGGCAGTCCAGTCTCAGCTACTTCTGCCCTGCTTCCCGGCAATCCGCAGCCTGGACCTGGCGCTGGCCCTTCCTCTCACAACAACTACCAGACCTTCGGACGTCACTCCGTCGCCATCAACATTATGGGCAGAGATGAGTCTCAGGGACTCTTGTCCCGTGACCCAGAGGACATGGGAGGTCACTCAGATGACGAGTATGAGCACGTAACTACGGTGTGGCATCGACGCGTCCGCAGGCGCTTTCACTCGAGGTCTTGCAAGGGAGTGCTGCTCGCACTCGTGCTGGGCGCCATCACTATTGGCTTCCTCCTCTCGACATTCAATGCGGTTCGCAACATCGGTGTGGTCAGTATTTCCTTTCTGTCTGCTCTCCGTTGCTAGGACACTCACTGCTTTTGTCTACGTTACCACCTCCCTTTGTCTACGTTACTCCCTGCCTGTTGGTTCGAGGAGGGGTATCTCTTACTCACCTCTGATTGTTGGGGCATGGTGAAAGAGACTCTATCCGAACTTGCTTCTATGACTTGTAATAATACCCTACCTACCTGGACATACCTATATAATGCACCTAGTGGCTCCTCTCCCAGGCCTCACTCATTTGGACCACAACTCCCCTACTGACATCCCTCGGCACGCAGAAGCCAAAGATACCGAGCGAGAAAATAGAACAACCACCAGAGGACTTTACACCAATCGATGAAGACATGGATTTCCCTGCCGCATCCAACTGCAAAGCGGCTCAGACCGAGAGTACCTTGAGGTACACATACAAGGCAGACGCCGGCCGCTCGCTCTCGCTGAAAGAGACCTTGGAGCAGAACATGGACCGCCCCGACGAGACCAACGTCCGCGTCTTCGGCCAGGTCTTCTTCCGCAAGGCGGACGAGGCCTCCATCACGGTCGAGACCAAGGCGAGCGACGACAGGATCGTGGTCAAGCAGGAGTACGACCCGGACGCCCAGTCTCTGGAGCTCACCGTGCCGCGGACCGTCCCCTGGGACAACCGCCACGAGCCCTGGCCGTGTCTGACCATCCGAGTCACCGTCGACGTGCCCGACACCGGCGTCCTCGACGACCTCTCCGTCAGCACCGTCCACCTTGACGTCCTCCTCCTGGACAGCCTCTCCGTGGCCATCAGGAACAGGGCCGTCATCCACACGGTCGTCGGCCGCGTCGTGGCGGCGTCCAACGGCCTCGAGATAGACCCGGACCAGCTCATCCGGGACGGCGCGCCCGAGTCGTTCCGCTTCGACTCGCGCACCATCGCGGTCAAGTCCGTCTCCGCCCCCATCCTCGGCTCGTGGCCGCTGTACGACTACCTCGGCCTGGAGACCGTTTCGGGCGACATCAGGGTCGGCGTCGAGCCGAAGCCGGTCGACAAGGACAGGCCCCGCGAAGCGAGCCTCTTCGTCAAGTCCACGTCTGGGCACGTCGAGTTCTGGGAGCCAGTCCATAAATCGCGGCAGATTCTGCTCCAGCAACAACAGCAACTACAGCAGCTAGGAGGTGACGACGGGTCAGGCTCCAAGGCGGCGGCGCCCGAGCAGCTCATCCCGCCCAGGAACTACTCCGTCAACGCGCACACCACCTCGGGACCCATAAAGGGCGCCGTGGCATTCACGTCCTCGGCCACGTTCCACTCCACGTCCGGCACGATGGCCGTCGATCTGCTGCCGGTGCTGCCCGCCGCGTTCGCAGCGATGACCGATCTACATCCGGAGGAGAAAAAGAGCACCCTCCACACGTCCTCCACGAGCGGCACGACGGCCATCCGCGTGCTCGAGCCGATGTGGTTTGAGAGCGAGGAGGGAACCTACAGCACCGCGCCCACAGACCTAATCGCTGCTCCGAAGGTGCCATCCCAGCCCAAGGTCCCCAAGGCCCCGTCGTGGCCCAACCCGGACCGCGGCGTCTTCGTGCCCATCGGCGGGGGAGACCCCTACCGCATCCCCGGCGTGGACCCCTCGGTGCTGATCCCGCCTGGTCTGCCCAAGGACGTGCTCGACAACATCTTGCGGCCGCCCGTGAAGACTTACCGAGACCAGGACCAGGACCAGAGCAAAAAACGTGCTCGGAGCGAATCGGTTGCCAGGTTCCTGCGCATCCTGGGGGCGCGCCACGACACCACCAGCGCGGACCTGGGGCTGAGGTACCCGGGGTCGTGGGAGGGCGACATCGACGTGAGCTCGATGGCCGGGTCGATCGCTGTAACGGGCGAGGGGGTGAAGATCATCAGGAGCGGCGGGGACTGGCCTGGGGTTAATAAGAGGGTTGTGGCGAGGAAGGGGGAGCTTGCTGAGGGGACGGGGTCGGCGGTTGTGGTTAGGACTATGAGTGGGAGGGTTGGGGTTCATGTTGGGGAGGGGAGTGGCTGATTTTTTGAGGAGGTGAGTGCGTGGGAGGTGAGGAGTGAAGGGGATAGAGGCTTGAGGGACGTTTTTCTGCTGTCTTTGGTTCTGAGATTTTGGTATTGGGGTTTTGGTTTGGTTTCCTTTTGCTGGGTCGATATCGCCTCGGGTTGTGTCTTGCTGTCTTTTCTCTTGCTAGCGAGTAGTTGTTCCCCTTGACTTGAAAGTGTCTTGGGGGGTACCCGGACTCTAAACGACGACGTGTATGAGGGATCCTGTGATCTACAACGATTCATGCTCTGCCAGTTGTTATTTTCTTCATTCTTTGAAACACAGTATGTCACTCTCCTGCTTCCTGACCTACAACCAAGTAACAATATAAAGCCGTTTCCTTCGAATGCCTTCTTGGTCGACGTCGTGCATATGGCTGTGATGAAATGAGTAACAGACGTCAACTGATATAACTTTGTTGACGCGGCATTGTCAATAGCCAACCAACAACGAGCAGTGACAGGATGGAAGGGCAGTGGTTACGATGGAGAAAGCGCCATGAGAGCGACGAAGAGGCCATGGTGTACGTGAGAGGAGTCTGATGGCTTTCTTCCCCAAACTAGTACCGGGGAAGCTATATAATCCGAGGCTCCCAGGTCTCTTTAGGTCCACCTCATTCGCATCTCTCCAACCCACCACAACACTCATCATCCACATTGCCGACCTCTGCTCGCATATCCATACAAACATACCTCTTGCCTAATCCGGTGCCCTCGATCCTATCGAAGTCGCCCTTACTATCACGTTAAAACGCAGGAAAAATCAAAAACAGCAGACAGAATGTGCGTCATCAAGGAAGGCAACGAGTGGCCCCCCTACTGCTACGATCCCCTGAAGACTTACGACTGCCAGCACAACTGTTCCGCGAACAACAACCGACGAACTCGAGGCAAGAAGGGGGAGAAGAAGAAGAAGAGTGCCTCCGATGGCAAGGACAATCGCACTACGAATGGCAATCAATAGGCGTACGGTTCCTCCGCCTCACCATACACCGAGAATACCCAGTATGGTCAGCAGCAATAGGCATCTTTTTGCCTGGGCTATCTCGAGATGGTATCTCGAGACGCTATCACGGATTTGCTTCGTTCCCGTTTGTGCTGGGCTTTTTGGGGACAGCTTGAGTACAGCAGGAGCCTTGAGTCTTTCTCATCTACCACACCTACCCCTTAGATACCTAGTTGAATGGTACTGGATTGAGTGCCCGAGTTAGAATCGGATGCCTTCCGTGTTATTATTGTGAATATCGTACGCTCGTATGGAGTGATTGATACGTTGTCTGATGAAGATGTTGTACAAATACTTTTCCGGTCTCTCTGACCGTCCCCGAGTTATAGATTCTCGGATTCTCATAGTCTCAGTTCGAGGCAAGTGCTGTCGGTGTACCAACGCGAACTGCTGAGTGATCGACTGGTGTATCCGGTCATATGAATGGCCTGTATTGAACTATATGGAATAAAACCGGGCATTATCATAACCAAGCGGTTGGGATCTCCCCATGGAGTCGTCCATGGACTCGGATGTGGAGAGGACTAAGAAGGACGGAAAGTCGCGAGGCTATTTGAACCGGGAAATCGGGTAAATCTGCACCGGAGTTCGCACTGGGACCCTAACTTGTTCGTCCGTTCTGCAGGGGCCTTAAGGGTTTTTGGGTTTCCGTTCACCTGTTTCCTCGTGCGAAAAGATTGCAGAATTTTGTGGAGGATTTGCTGCACAGAGCAGGGGCGTTTCCTGGATTGTTCCTTAACGTTACGCCAACGGTTTAGTTGCGGAGAAAAATTGGCTTGATGTCGTCGAATCGAGCAGGAGAAGCCCAGAAGGTCAACGTCAAGCAAGGCAACATACCCACCACAGCCCACCAGCCCACTTTGACCTCCGCAAACCTGCTGCGGCGCAGGCGCACTGGACACCCCCTTGGAGCAAACAAGCTGCAGCCGCCAGCCCCCTCTCTGTGGCCCCGCGAACCGACCCTGAACAAGAACAGAAAGAAAGCCGCCCACGGGACTGGACGGACGTGCTACATCAAATGTCGAACTACGACGCGGACTGCTGCACGTCAATGTCATTGGTGCAGTAATCATAATTATAGCTCCTGTCGGTCCATCAATATGGAAGGTGCAGATGCGGATACATTCAAGCCGTCGGAGTAGAGAGGCAGGCAGGTTCCGTTACGCTTCAGAACAGCAGAACAGCAGATCACTTGACCTCAACAAACTGAGGTCACCCGCTACTAGACGCTAGACGCTATTGTACCGTGGAACGAGTCTGCTGAGAAGCAACCTGGGAAGACGGAGCGCCGGCAGCGCCGCACACCACCTAGCAAGGCCCAACCAGCCGCCACCATACACACATCTTGGTCGAGCGGGCAGCTACCTGAAGCTCTCAGCTTCGTCCGTTCAGACACCTGCGTATGCCTTCCCTCCATAGCTATCGTCCACAATGGCCAAGAAGGCACGCCAAAGGATAAGTTACGGTTCGTCTCCCCCCTCTTTTGCCCCCTTCCATTGTTAGCTCTCCAAAACCCCGCATAGCGTCAGTTCATGCGCAATGCGAGCCAATGCGGGTAGCTCGAAGTCTCCAAGCCTCCAAGTCTCGAAGCCCCCTCGAGCTCTAGACCGGTTAAGCTTCTTGTTTGGAGGGAGCTCCCGCACCTCCACCACTGAGAATACCTTTGTACCATGATCGCCCTACCGGTCGTTACCACACGATATGAGAAAAAGCTTGCATGCTGTCCTCAAGGCGCGAAGCGTCCCGGACCTCGTCGGACCCTGTCGACGACACATAGACGCGACCTGGAGCTACTACGAGGACTAGTTGGTCAACTAACGTCGCCCCGTCGCCGCCACAGTGCTCGAGCTAGCTGGTTCCCAGTCTGGCGGCCACCGACTCGGCGTCAACGGTTTAGCGGTCGACCGAGATAATGCGATTCTGTACGAGCCCCTTCCCATTCTCTTGTCCATGCGCGAACTCAGGGCCTGGTGGCCATCTGCGCCTGGCGTCATCTCCTCTGCGCAAGTCTAGCATGCATCTGACCTGTCGCATCCTAGTTACTCCGGAGGGCGGGACGGCATCGTATGCGCGTGGGACTTGAACCTCGACCTCTCCTCCAGGTCAACAGCGGCAGCCGCATCCTCGACAGCAGCGACAGACTCGACGACGAACGGAACGAAGGGGGCGCCGAAGCCCGCTACGAGCAAGTTCCGCTGCCAGACCCAGGCGCACACACACTGGATCAACGACATCGTTCTTGCCCAGAGCTGCAATGCCCTGGTGTCGGCGTCGTCTGACCTGACCGTCAAGGTCTGGCGGCCACACAGCGCAGCGGGGGAGGAGCCGGCAACGATCGGGCAGCACTCCGACTACGTCAAGTGTGTGGCCATCCCGAGCCTACAAACTGACTGGGTGGCCTCAGGCGGGCTTGACCGCAGGATATACTTGTGGGACCTTCAGGGCGGCGGCAAGACGCTCGAGATCGACGTTAGTGGCGAAGAAGTCACAGAGAAGGGCTCGGTATACGCCCTTAGCGTCAACCACAGTATACTGGCCAGCGGTGGGCCGGAGTCGACTCTTCGACTATGGGACCCCAAGACGGGCAAGCGCATCACCAAGTTCGTCGGCCACACGGACAACGTGCGCGCCATCCTCGTCAATGAGGCCGGCGACATGGTCATGACTGCTAGCTCCGACCAGACGGTCAAGGTGTGGAGCGTCACTGCGGGCCGTTGCATGCACACCCTGACGATGCATAACGACAGCGTCTGGTCGCTGTACTCGGACGACCCCGCCCTGAATCTCTTTTACAGCAGCGACCGCTCCGGCTTGGTCGTGAAGACTGACGTGAGGGGCACCCTGGGCGAGCTTGACGATGGCCTGTCTCTGGCTGTTGCCCAGGAGAACGACGGCGTCAGCAAGGTTCTGGCCTGTGGGGATCACATTTGGACCGCCACTTCCAGTTCCTCCATCAACAGGTGGGCCGACGTCGATACTGGCTCCGATATTCGCCTGCCCGAAGCCTTCAGGAGACATCACCGGGCTACTTCTGTCTCAACTACTGTCTCGACGACAATGACTATTAATCAAACGGCACCAAAAGCCTCCGAGATCCCCGCGAAGTCAATATTAAGAATATCTAACACGGCCCTATTCCCGTCGGCGCACTCCCTACTCGCATCCGACGCAAATACTATTGCCGGTTCGATCACGACAAGGAAGGGCTCGGAAGTCCTCCTTGACGCTGTGCCTGCCGTTGTAGAGCCTGTTCATCACCTGCCGGAGGAGACCATCGAGGGCCAGTTTGGTCTGGTAAAGCACCGTCTGTTGAACGACCGCCGGAGGGTTTTGACGTTAGATACTGCTGGTGATGTTTTGTTATGGGACTTGATCAAGGTAAGTTACCGTGATTCTGCGCTGGAACCGTTTGTCTGGTAGAGAAACAAAGGGTGTGGAGATGGACTGTGTGCTGATCATGACACGTTTCTTCCACTCCCTTCCGAATAGTGCGAACCGATCCAAAGCTTCGGTAAGAGGCATTTGGAGGACGTCGAGCCCGAGGTTAACACCGTCGAGGCTGTGGCTCCCTGGTGTTCCATCGATACGAGCTCGGGTAACCTAACAGTTGTCCTGGAGCCCTTCAACTGCTTCGACGCTGAGATGTATGCCGATGGCCTGGTGACGGAAGAACCTGTTGAGTTCAGAGAAGACCAAAGAAGTGAGTAAAAAAAAGCAGCGCCCCCCTGAAAGCAGGCGATAAGTGCCCGTCGTGGATGCCATATGCTCATCTTAAGCGTCTCATCAGTCAACCTTGGCAAATGGATATTGCGTTACCTATTCGCGAATTTGATAGACGAGGAGATCAGGCGAGACGAGGCACACAGGGCTAAGCTCAACGATGCCGTCGAGAAGAGACTGGCAGCCGCGCGGACAAATCCGCCGTCGTCAATATCGATACCTCAGTCGGGACTATCGAGCTGGGAACTGGGAGAGAATTCACCATCGACAACGCCACGACCTAATGGGCCATCCTTCCTTGGGCCACTATCACCAGGCATGGGGATAGCATCCGCCACGCCGGCACCTCAGCACCTTGGCAGGTCCATAGGGGACGCTGGGAGCCCATTAGATAAGAGGGCATCCCAAGTCAGCCGGCCGTCTGTGGAGAGGGACGACTACTTCTCCAACGCGATAGTTTCCGCGTCGGACGCCGCGAGTAAGCCCGTGGCGACCCCCGCAGAGCCCCCGACCCCGGCCACGGACGCGAAATCGCCCGCAGCCGATAACGGGAAGGACAAGGACAAGGACAAGGAGAAGGACAACAACGGCAAGTCGCCCAGCACCCCGTTCGGGAAGAAGTTCCGCATGGGCATGTCCTTCGGCGGCAAGAAGCTGGGGCGGTCCGCGTCGTCGACGGCGGTGGAGAAGCCGGCGGTCGTGGACGAGAAGGTCGAAGAGGCGTCCGAGTCCTCGTCCAGCCACGAGAAGGAGGTCGACGACAGCTTCTTCGGGGTGATACAGAAGATCCACAACGAGTACGAGAAGCAGCTGGCCGAGTCGCCCGACAAGCTCGTCGAGACCCGCGTGGCGCCCAGCCTGCCGAGCGAGACGCCCGTGCTCAAGCTCCCACCCGCCACCAAGGTGATCATCCAGGAGGAGACGCAGGGGGGCAGCGCGGAGCTGTACCGCGGGACCGTGGGCACCGTGGGGATGGACGCCGACGTCGTGGAGCAAAAGGCGCCGATGTGGCTCGGGGACGTGCTGCTGCTCAACACGGTCCCGCCAAAGGACCCCGTCAAGGTGTCGTTCGTGCTGCACCCTTGGCAGGACACGCTGCCGCACATCGCCACCACCGATGGGAATAACAGGCTGAACGCCAACCGCATGCTGCGCGTCAAGAAGATCTTGGCGTACGTGGCTGAGCGTATCGAGCCGGCTCCGCCGACGCCGCCGGAGGAGGGTGGTGAAGAGGGAGCCGGAGGCGAGGGCGAGGGCCAGGGCGAGGGCACGGCTGCGGATGTGAAGGATGACGGTCCTGCGGTAGAAGCGGAGGAGAAGGATCAGGAGCAGGAGCCAGACCATGAGCAGGCTCTTGTTGTCGATCCGGAGGCGGCGGCGCTGAAGCCCGAGGAGTACCTCGAGCTGTACTGCAACGACCAGGTAAGAACCTACCTAGCCATCAGACCGTTACTACCCTACCCCTTCAAGGCCAAACCAAAGTGGGGTCTAGAAAGAAACACAGATACCACGCTAACCTAACCTCCCTTCTCTCGACGAAACGAATCAGCTCCTCCCCATCACCATGAGCCTGGCGACCCTGCGCGCCCACATCTGGAAGGGCGGCAACGACGTCGTCCTGTACTACAAGGCCAACGGCCGCAAGTACATCCCGAACCCTCCACCTGCGCCGGCCCCGCCGCCGGCGGACGAAGAAGGTGGTGGTGGTGGCTCCTCCGCCTCCGCCCGCGGTACGGACGGTGGCGGCTCGCACGGGCACGCCGAGCAGCTGCAGGGCATCGACGTCGGCCCTGCGCGTCCGGCTGCGCCGGGGGCGGCTGCTGCGGCTATTATTGGGTCTCTTCATTAGGGTGGTGGGGGTGAGAGGGTGGAGAGAGGAATGTTTAGGCTGAGGGGGGGATGAGATGGAATGGAGAGAGGCGTATGGGGGTGATGGTAGACGGAGGAAATTGGGAGGAGGAGGGAGAAGGAGCCAGTGGTAGGGGCCGTGGCTGTGTGTGTGTGCATTTGCTTTGTTGATGACATGAGTGAAGAAAATGGGAGGCGATTGACCGTTTCGTGTTTATGTCAGCGTTCTGAAGCATATTATCATGGTGATTTTTTGTTCTCCCTTGCCCTCATTTCTTCTTTTTCATTTTTTTGCTTCATACACATTAGCGAAGTTAGTATTGTCGTGTTTGTCTGTTGGACATGAAGATAGCTACCTAGTCGAGGGGATGGCTGTTTGGCTTCTGGCCTCTTGCTGAGTGTATATATTGACGGTTGACGCAAGACCAAAAATAATCAAGTGAAGCTTCTTTTCGGTGAGACTATTTCTTATTGATTCGTGCACCAGTGCTCTAGGGGTTATTGAAGCAGTGTTGGTATTCTATGAGGTATCGCCACTGTTTCTTGGAAAACAGCGAAGACCCGAAAAGGCATTGATATCTTCGTTGCCGCGTGGTATATATACATCTATTAAGTTTTGGTACAACTGGAGATGATCCCAGTAGGTGATGATACAATATGAATATAGAATCTGTCACTCTCCTGGGCCAGAGAGAGCTTTCGGGGGTCAAAACGTAACGACATGACCAGGGGAACGCCGTAGCCGGGACCGAGACATGTTAGAGGTTCTGGCGTGGCTGCCTCCAGGACAGCGAGTTGACGGCCCACTGGTAACTGCCCAGGAAGATGGCGCCGCCTGCGCTGATCCACGTCACGCGGGGACCGATGCCCGCGAAGAAGGGCCGGATGCCGTGCTTGCGCAGTATCTCCCTCGTGATGGCCATGACGGACCGTCGCTCCCGGCTGAGCATGACGCGGGTCTTGAGCACGTCGAGCGGCGTCGTCACACCCGCGGCCACGGCGCCGCTGATGCTGCCGTACAGCGCGCTCTCCGCGGCCCCGACGTCGCCTCCTCCTGGGATGCCTTCTAGCCCCCGCCGCCGCCGCCCCCACGCCTTCAGCGCCTCCCAAAGCGGGAACTGGATCACGGTGAACGGCACCTCGCGGAACACGGTGATGCCCCACCCGCGGTACAGCTCGCGCCACACGCCCACCAGTCCGGCCGGCCCGCGCCTCTGCGCCAGGATGTCGCGCAGCGCGGCCGCGGAGCTGCCGCCGTGCTGCCCGGCCTGCGCGCGCTGCTTCACCACTTCTGTGGGCACGCGCACGGCGCACGCCGCGACCTCGCCCAGCGACGCGGCCAGCATGTGCGCCGCGGCGGGAGAGGCTTGGAAGAGCTCCCCGAGCATGCCGCCGTGCCTTAGTCCTGCAAAGGACCCGAGCCCGAGCCCGAGCCCGGCGTCTTCGGCGTTTAGAGGTGCCAGTAGTGGAGGAGGCGGCGCGAGCAGGTTCTTGACGCCCTCGTAGGTCACGAAGAAGAGGGCCGCCCCCGGCGCGGAGCCGACGACCGCGGATCCGACGCCGCGGTAGATGCCGCGGAAGCCGCCGGACGCGAAGAAGCCGGTCGAGGCCTGGAGGCGGGTCTTGAGGGTGTCGAGGGGGAAGAGGGAGAGGTCGACCGTCGTGCCTGCTAGTGCGCCGGCTACGAGGGCGGTTGTGAATGGTGGGTGTGGTTGAGAGGACATTTTGCTTCCTTCGCTCTGCTCCTCGGTACCTGTACCTAGGTAAAGGAGCCAGAAAAATCGGCCGGGGTGCGTGTGTTTCGGCGAGTGAGAGTCGTGGTGAGAGCGAGCCGTTGACTGGAGGCAGGCGGCCGCTATCGGAGCTATTCGTTACCGTGCGCGATTCGATCGGTTCGATTTAAATTCGAGAGACGAGGGTGACTCGGCGATCGGGCGGCTAAGGATTGTGTTGTAGTGTCATTCTGCCAGAGTTCCCTGGCTCATGGTGGTAGACGTCTGGTGGCTGATATAGGTGCTGTGCGGAGGGAACGTGGAATCATCAGTGGCTTTTTTTTTTTTGATCGATGATGATGCTCGTGGTGGTGGGTCCCCCTTGATCCGTACTGAGGTGCGGTATCGTCACCCTTGGAAAGACAATGGCCTCTTAAACTTTGGGGGAGCTCTCGCCAGAGTAAGTAGCCGGGAAGCTCAGGAAACTCGAGAAGCCTGATGAAACAGGCCTACCACCTCAACGTAATCTTGACGGCAAGGGAACTCTTGGGAGAAGCAGAGAAACAGAGAGTGTGTCGTGAAGCTCCAAGAGATGGTCGAGCTATCCACCCCACCCCTGGAAGGAGCTTGGGCCACCAGACTGCATCAATTATTTCCATGCATCAGAAGTTCAATTCTGAATGCCGTTACGTTCTCCCTCAACTGCCGGCCCAACAGCCACCGAGATGACGACATCATAGAATGGAATGGGCACGATACCACAGGTGCTGCACCGAAGTGCGCGAGCCATCGGCTCCCACGAGTTCATGGACGCCGTGCAGGCAATTTGCCGGCCTCGAATCCCCCACCATGGAACCAACATGCCCACTCCCGTTGGTGAGTTCACTTTGAGTGCTGTTTTGCTCTGGTCAGCAGCTGCTAACTCTGTGCCTCTGCTGCTTATTCACAGCTCTTGCGATCAGCGGCGGCGTCGACTCTATGGCCCTGGCATATCTCTGCTCCCGGGTGAAACGCTCCAACCCTTACTTCCGCGTGGCCGACCATCGGGTGTCGAACTTTTTCGCTATCATCGTCGATCACGGCTATCGGCAAGGCAGCCTTGAGGAGGCGCAGCGTGTGAAGGACTACCTCAAGGAGCACCTGGGTTTCAGAGGGGTGTGCGTCAGCATCAACTGGAGGAAGATCCTGGGAGCCGACGCAGCAGCACGGCTTCACACCCTGAGTAACTTCGAGACCCTCGCGCGAGAGGCCCGTTACCAGAGGATTGCAAACGCCCTGAGGTACACGCCGGTGTCGTCTCTCTTTCTCGCCCATCATGAGGATGATCAGTACGAAACCGTCCTTATGAGGTTGCTAGCGGGTCATGGTCCGCTAGGTTTGGCCGGAATGCGACCCGCGACTGATCTCCCTCATACGCTCAAGATACATGGCTCGTACCAGAGTGGTCTAATTGATGACCAGAAACGGCAAACTCCCGTGTACCGCTTGTTTCCCACAAACAGACAGGGCCGGGAAATTCGAGCGCTGCTTCGCGAGGAGCTGCTCCGTGAAGAAGACATTATCGAACACGAGCGGCGCCAAGGGCGCTTGATCGGTGATGCCGACCCTTTCAGCTTAGCCTACTTGGATGCGCCGCCTAGAGGAAGCGGCTCTCGGCGTGCGCCGGAACTGGAACACTGCTCGATTGAGGACGGCGGGGTGATGCTGTACCGACCGCTGCTGGAATTCCCCAAGGAACGCCTCGTTGCCACTTGCCTCGAGAACGGGATTCCCTGGTTCGAAGATGCCACCAACTCGGACCCTTCCATGACACGGAGGAACGCCGTAAGACATCTCGTTAAGAATCATCAGCTACCCAAGGCGTTGCAGAAGCCTGCGATTCTACAGCTCTCCGCGAGATGCCGCGCGAGATCACAGGCGCAGGAGGCAGAGGCGTCGAGGCTGTTCGACAAAGCGACCATCGATGAGTTCCATCCTAATGTTGGAACTGTGGTCGTCCGCCTACCCGAGATGCTAGAGCCCCGAGCTCGCAGGGATGGCTCTATCTATACATATATCGGAAGGCAACGGCGCGCCGAGCATCTTAGGATTGTAGCCGCCATTACGATTCGGAAGTTGATCAAGATCGTCACGCCCTCCGACGTACTGACGCCACTGCAGAACATGCAAGAGTTTGTCGCCCGGCTCTTCCCCGCCTTGGCCGAACCGGAATACGTATCACTAGCTCGATCACCCCCCAAGGCCTTCGCGCTCTGCGGTGTGGACTTCTCGCCAGTGATCCCACCCGAGAGTCATGAGAGTCAAGGCGATGGTAATGGCAATGGCGACGTCCTGTGGCACCTCAGCCGCGCACCACACGCGTCGCCGGCTCTCAAACCATATCCCAAACGTGTGTTCTCTGGGGCGTGGAGGAAGGACAGGTGGTTGCAGTCTGATTCAAAGCCGAAGTTCTCCAGGTTCTGGCTATACGACGGCCGCTTTTGGATCACCCTGGCCAACAATCTGCCCAACGAAGTCATTGTGGGTCCGCTGGTCAGCGAGCGTCTTGGCCGGTTCCGAGATCGCCTCCCGAGGTCCGAGAGGAAGCGCCTGGACGCCATGTTGCGCAGGTACGCGCCGGCGAGGACGCGGTACACACTGCCGGCGGTATACGCCATCGGAGACATTGAATGGGCCATCACCACCACCGCCGAGGCGGCGTCTGGTGGGGAGGAGGAGGAGGAGGAGGAGGAGGGGGCCGAGGACAAGATAAGGCGCGAACAACACGCAGCCGCGAGTGAGCTGCACTGGCTCTCATGCATGCGAGACGAAATCTTGAACAAGGTCAAATGGGACCCAAACCCGGACTTCAACCTGATCGCGCTGCCGACGCTGGGCGTTCACCTGCCGGGGATCGAGCGGCGGGTGCACTGGGACGTGCGGTACCGCAAAGTGGACCGCGCCGTGCTCAACGGCGTGCAGCGCACCAGGCTCAACCGTACGATAGCGGCTTTGCGACCATCGGTCGGAGCAAACAATGGTAGGACGGGCCCCTTTGCCGGCTCACTGCGCCAGCGGCGTCGGCGTCGGCATCTACGTCGGTGTCTACGTCTGCGTCAACAGCCGAGACAGCAGGCGAATATATCAGAGAAGACATGGGACCAGCAGGAAAGCGCCCATTCTTATGCTGATTTGGAGCAGCGAAACGCCGCTGTTGCGCAATACGGGTAAGGGGAAGCCTGAAAGGACATATGCGAAAAGAACAAGAAATAGGAGGAAAAAAAAAACAGGTGAAAAAATCCCCTGGGAATAATACAAGCTTGTAAATGTTAAAGCGGCACAGAGCCGTTGTAAAACCCAAAGTTCTTGACCTTCCGTACTCGGTTATATCCTCGAGCCACTCACAAACGCATCCTGCGCACGTGTATAAGCATTTTACGATTCCAACGTTCTTTCTCTTGAGTTCTCCAGGGTTCGCGTTCGAATTCTAAGCTGTCTCCACCATTCATTTATATCCGTCATCCACGAAAACCGAGGCGCCAATGCAGACGGGATACTTTTCCACGAGGTAGGAGCAGTTAAGTGTAGAACGTTGTAGGAGGAGTAGTTACCCATCCGCCGGGTCTTTTCAACAGGAGTATAAATTTAGCTCTACAAATAAAAAGCATGCATGGCGCCGCCGCATCACCGACGGTGGTGCACCGTCGCCGGTCCCGCTGCTGGCAGCCGACGACGACGATTCCTCCTTCTCACGCAACCGACCGTCGTGGGCGTCCTTAGTCTGTCGCTTCTTCTGCTCTGCCTGTTCTTCGTCGCCAACGGGCTGGCAGCCATGTGGACCCGGCCTGAGTCGAGCTGGCTGCTCGGTCTTTTGTTCCCGGCTGCCGCCACTACGGCGGCGGCTGCTACGACTTCCGCTGAGGCCGCCGCTGTACAGCTGGAGACGACTAGCGTCGCTGGATCGGGTAGCAGTACTGCGACGGCTACGTCGTCTCAATCTGTCCCCCCTTCGGCTGCAGGGAGCTTGAGCCCTGCTGTTGACCTAGGCTGGTACCCGTCCGGCCAGACGCCGTATAACAACCTCACCGCCGTCATCGGGGGCGGGCCCGGCGTGCCGAAGTTCACGTTTGATCCGTCGGGCAACTGGACGGACGGCGAGTCGAACTGGTGCAACATGCCGCATGTGCGGCGGGAGGAATATGTGCGCCCGTCTGACGAGTATGAGCTCGTATACGTCGAGCTGGTAAGATACCTACGTACTTATTCGCTATTATACCCAGACTCTGGCCTCCTTTTCGACCCATGGTTGTCTGGTGGTATAAGAAAGAAATGCTAACTCGATACTCCCTCAGATGCACCGCCATCACAAACGCACCCCCTACGCGGCCAACGCGTTCCCTGTGGAGTCCTACCGCTGGAACTGCGACGACCAGGGGCTCTTCTTCTTCGGACAGCCTCTGGCACCATCGCCATCCGGGCGGGAGGACAACAGAGCCGCCGAAGTGTACTGGCGCGGCCAGGTGTCCGCGCTCAACCCTTTCGCCTCGTCGGCGGCGGGCTGGATCGGCACGTGCCAGTTCCCCCAGATCACACTGGGGGGTCTCCAGGACTCCCGCCGCCACGGCGCCGACCTGCACGGCGTGTACCACGACCTGCTCGGGTTCCTGCCGGGCAGGGACGACGAGACCACCTGGCGGGACGTGGTGCGCTACCGCGTCACGAACAACGTGATCACTAGCCAGGTGGCGGGCATGGTCGTCGGCGGGATGTGGGGATCATCCACGACACCCGTCCCGCTGACCATCCAGGCCGCAGGCGTCGACGGCCTCGAGCCGCAGTACTCCTGCCCCGCGGCGTCGACCGCGTTCTCTTCGATCCAATCGACTGCGTCCTCGCCCGCCTGGGCCGCCCACCTGGCGGCCGCGGCGCCGGCTTACGCGGAGCTGGATGACATTTCGGGCGTGCCGGCC
Organism: Ophioceras dolichostomum; assembly: GCA_003049485.1. Taxonomy (NCBI): domain Eukaryota; kingdom Fungi; phylum Ascomycota; class Sordariomycetes; order Magnaporthales; family Ophioceraceae; genus Ophioceras; species Ophioceras dolichostomum. The sequence goes on from PYST01000051.1 coordinate 118,651, forward strand.
ACGGACGCGGGGTTTCACAGGAGCTTGGACCACTACTACGATAACATGTCGGCGAGGCAGTGCCATGCGAAGCCGCTGCCCTGCAAGCTTGTTACAGGCTCGGATGGGGTGCTTGTGAACGACACGACGCGCTGCGTCGGGGAGGACCTTAGAGATGAGGTGTATAGGCTCGGCCACTGGGAGTACGCGCACGTCTACCGCGGGCAGGCGGAGTCGCTGGGCGCGAGCGCCGCGAGTATCGGGGTGTGGGTCGCTGAGCTGGCTGCGAACCTGCGGGTTGCTGCTGCTGCTGGGGCCGGGGCTGCTGGGTGCAATGGCGAGGCGGATTGCAACAGAGTGCGATACCGCCACAATGTGGCGCACGACGGGTCGGTGAGCAGGCTTTTGGGCGTGCTGCAGATCGAGGAGATGGTGTGGCCCGGCATGGGCGCCGAGGTGGTCTTTGAGCTGTGGAGGAGGAAGAAGAGCGGCGATGATGCGATGTTCGTCAGGGTGCTGTTCAGCGGCAAGGTGCTCGAGTCTGCTAGCCCGACGCTGGGGACCATGGACATGGTTCCGTTGGAGAGGCTGCTGGCGTACTTTGATGGGCTTGTTGGTGAGAGGGCTGGGCTGATTGTTGGGAAGTGTAATGGGACTTTCCCATTGTACTGAGTGGAAGGAAGGAAGTTTTGCGTGACGGTACCTATTGCTGGTCGCCTGCGCGTCAGGCTCTATAGATCCCTAGGTACAGATAATAACGTCTATTCCTCTGACAGATTGTGCGTATTTGTCTTACCGTGACGTCGGGTGAAACGCCTGAGATTTGATCATGTTCATTGCACTGTACGCAGAGGTGGGTTGCGATCTGGCGACAGCTACTAGTTAGTTGCGCTCCGAAACAGCTCAAATTGAAAATAAGGTCCTACACGTCGCTCTCCAGCTTCTTAATGACGATACCAAACAGTTCTAGGGCATTCATTTATCATCGACACGCTGGTAACTAGCCCAGGCCATGCGCCGCTTCCACGTCCTTCCACCTCCCATTCCTCATGGGGTCAAGATCCCTGAGCTTCCCCAACCAGGCCTTCAGGTCAGCCATCTCACCACCGGCTGGTTGTCGCCGTTCCAGCAGACAAAGAGCTAGCGTATATTCCACAAGGGCTTCATAAAGCCACTTGATGTCGTCGTAGTCTTCTAGGAGATCTTTGATATCGTCGATTTCCTGGCTGACATAAGCTGCGCGCTCAACTCTTGAGAGCTCTGGCGTGATGGTGCCCGAAGAGGAAGAAGACAAAGAAGAAGAAGAATAAGAGGAGGAGGAGGAGGAGGAGGAGGAGGAGGAACCAGCCCTAGCATCGAAAAGATTAAGCATGAGAAACTGGTGGTAGTACCATAGCGACTGGTCCTCTGGGCCGACATTCAGGGCATCTTTGATGAGTTTGAGCTCTGTGGCAAAAAGGGGTTTCGTCAGATCAGCGAGGTGTCTGAATGAGATGAGGCGTCGAGAGTGTGGTTGGTGAATGTTTGGACTGGACCGTCGAAATCGGAAGGGAGGGAGATTTACATACCAGAATCGAAGAAATCCTTCCTCGCGACACTACCAGCCCCCCGCTCGTCCAGGAGCCGGGGGATGAGTTTACTCCGGTGGTGCCAGGCCGAGAAATTAGACAGATCAACGCGGATCATACGGGTGGTGTACTCGAATTCTGCCGCGGCCATGCTCTCCCCCGCCAGCTCGTCGCTCTCGAGCTGCTCCACGAGATGTCGCCGGTATCCCCAGGCGTGGAAGTTGCGCCGGTCTTTGGTCAACATCTTGGACGCCAGACCCAGTTCCTCCTCCCACACGCGCCGGGCGACGGCGAGATCGAGCCGCTCGATGCTCTGCCGCAGCACCCACAGCCGGTAGTTCCAGATCCAGTAGCATTTTGGGAACTCGAGCAGCAGCGGGATGGTGAACGCCAGTTCTGATTTGAGGACTTGGAGGTCGTTCTCCTTTGCTTCTGCTTCTTCGCGCCCAGAGTCGGTCGTCTCCAATGAAGCCTCGCCACTACCACCAGACCCATCATCTACCCGGCGGCCGGAACTGGGATCACCACCACCAGCGCTAGCTGTTGTACCAGTCCTCCCAGCTGTCTGGTGCTCGTGGCCTCGCTGGGTCGTGGTCCACGAAGAGGAGGACGAGTCGGCGGAGGATGTCGTTGCGGTGGCGGTCCGAGAAGAACTCGGCGACGCCGTCGAGGGCGAGGAGCCAGCCGACCGTCCGGACAATAAGCCAGAGGTTAGCAAACGCCTGCGGTCGTTCCATATCGTGTAGTACTCTGGGTTCAGCCGGAGGAGCTTGGACGTCAGCTGGAACACCTCTGGGGTGTACCTCGAGTTCTGCGAGATCTAGGTAGTAAGGTAGGTAGGTAGGTGTGCCAGTCAGCTTTGTGTTTGCTTTCCTTCAAGTTACAGTCTATATTCCATCTCATAATTTTTGAACCCGATGCAGGTGATTCATTACCTCTGTTCTTAGCTGAGTCTCGAGGTCGCGGTACTTCTTGATCTTGTCTAGCTCCTGGAGCCGCTGCTCTTCAGTGCGGTTTCGGACTGTTCGGGCAATGCCGTGCTTTAGTTGTCGTCGTGAAACATCAGTTCCTCCGTTCGTGGAAAGGGCCGACACGGTGCCTGGGACGAGAGACAACACTTACGCTCGTCATAGCGAAGCTCGAGGCGCAAACGACTGCGGAAACGAGGCAAACGAGCGAGGAAGGAGGCACAATAATGAGAGGAGGCCCAGCTGCCCGAGCAGTCAACTGAACGGCGGGACTGACTGGAGCTTCTATCCGCACGACTCTCTTCTCTACCGGACGCGGCACCGACCTGCGGAGTCGGGGGGCAGTTAGCCCGCGCCTTCCGAGATGACGTTGCACCTCCCCCGCAAACTTGGCGTTGGTTGGTCTGTGCACTACGGCACTGAGCTGAGTGGGGACACTCATCTTGTGTGTGGGGGTTCAAGGTCTCATCATCACTTGAGACGCACTGAGAGAGCGTCTTCTTCGAGATGAGTTATTCATCGTGGTAGTGAAGGACGTTCCTGGGAGGGGCCTTCATCAGTGATGTCGAGGCTCCATCCGAGGATCAGGCTCCTACAACTTTCCGTCTCATTCAATTTGCTCCAAGTGGACGGCAACTTCGATCAGGGGGTCCTAGGGCTCATTCCAGATGACTCCCGTCCTGTTGTAGCACTCTAGGCAGTATGCCTCGAACTGCTCTTCTTTCTTTAGTCGCAGTTGCTGCCTTACGATTACCCCCTCTGGATAAGTGGTAGCTCTAGCTTCTCCGACACGTTCCTGAGCTGGTTGCCTCCGGTAGTACGGAGACTACGACCAGGGCGTTGGGACGGTCTCACCTTCCAGTCCTTCCTTCCTGCCCCCCTTGTTGAGCTTCAGAAAGCCAAGCCATTGAAGGCAGCACCCTGTTGGACTGAACTTCCTTGCACACGACGGGACTTGGGAGCGGATCTGCCGTCTGCTGACTCTTCAATGCACCACTGAATGGTTCCTTCTTCATGGGCACGATATTCAGCTGCCAAGCCGCTTTGAATAGGACCTCGAGCCAACAATAGCAAGCAACGACGTCTGGGCTTCCAACTTGGCCGGTCAATAAGGCGTCATCCGCCTATTGTTCCATTGATCGACTCGCGGGCACCTGCTTCCTCACTCTGGATAGACGAAGCCGGGCCCTACTTCATAACCACCTAGACTCGCCTTCCGTCGAGTCCGTGTTCTCGCACCCCGCAACGCTCCGTTCGCTCAACCTGCACTAACGCCCCTCTCCTCGGTCCTGAAATCCTTGGAACCTCCTCTTACCTATGGAAACAGTCGACATCTTTATCTCTTCCAGCTCCGGCATCGACACTCGGGTAAAGTCAGGCTCCAGGCTTATCATTCATAAGTGAACCGAGACACGAAGGCACCGCTGGCAGCGATCGATCGCTTTCAACGGCGGACGTCTTGAGTCGACGGCGTCTCCCTTCAGCATCTCCACCGCTTTTTTTCTTCCTCCGGTAATTTCTTTCTAGCAAGCCGCCGCCGACGCTACTCGATCTCGTCGCCCTTCATATCTGCCAGGCTGCATTCGGATGTCATCAAGATTCACCAACCGAGGCAGAAGCAGCAGGAGCAGGCAGAAGCAGGCAGGGCATAAGAAGCACGGCATTCAACCACACTTCCGGGTCGAATCCCAATCTCTCACTCTTAGCAGCCGTATCTAGGTAGTACCTTCTTAACATCTTTGGACGGCAATCCTTGGATCGTCTTTCGCTTCTTCCCCCCTCAACCCAACCCGATACGCTTTACACTAGCCCACTACATAGGGACAGCACATGAACGCCCCAGCTGGATCCCCAGACAACGCCGTTGATGCCACGAAGCCAGCATCGCAAACCCCCGTCAGGCGTCCTCCAGACTCCCGACCCCGTCCCACCCTCTCCGATTTCTACGCCCTAGCGAAGCTCCCGATCGAGGCCGAGGAGATGAAAGCCGCCGAGGCGCCGGTCTGTCCCACCCGGCGTCAGGCGCGCCGTGCCTGTAGCAGTCCCGAGCCTTTACACATTCCTCGGATTCTTTCATCCCCTCCAGACTGTTCTTCGTCACTGCCGTCCCCACCGGACTCCGGCTATGGCTCTAAGTCAGCCAACACGCCCCTCTCCTCTTCCTGTGAGAATTTCACGACAGCCCCAAAGCTATCCCTGAAACTCGATGTGCTTGACTTCTTCGACGGATCCGGCTCCAGAGATAGCCGTGGTCGGGAGGAGTCAGATAGCGACGCAAACCCAGATGAAGGCCTGTCAGTCGGTTCAAGCCTACAGGCACAGGCACAGGCCAAGAAGTCTGCCACCTTGCCTCGGGCATCTCCACGCTCTGGATCTCGTCCGGGGCTCTATGGCGGCTTCCACTTGCAGCAGCCTCTAGTGAAGCAGCGGCGATGCTCTAACTTTGGACCTCCGCGTAAGACGCTGGGGGCGTCCCTTCGCCAGCCCGACCGATTTGTGCCGGCTCGGGACCAGCTGGCGTCCAGCTCGGAAAAGTTCAAGACCACCAAGGCCCCACACCTCCTGTCCGCGGTCGAAAAGCTGCTCCGGCATGACTGTGCGACCCCGGATGCATTCTGCTTCAGGGCCGGTCGGGCGGCCCCGATAGCCCCGGAACGCTTTGCCCCATCTCGATCCGAGACAGGCCCGGCGGCCCGAAACGGCGCTAGGACTGTCTTGGGGCTCGTGGAGCCGAGTAATCCATCGAACTACGCTAACCGACAAGTCAGCAGCGGCTCCGTTTGGGCGGTCGGCGGCGTCGCCCCTAATGCTGCCGGGCCGGGCTTGGCCATCGATAACGGCCGCGGCCATCTCGCCCATAGCGGCACCAACGCTCGCCTGTTCACCACGGACTTTTCCACTACCAAGGCAAAGCCTGAGGAAGAGCAGGAGAAGCACGAGGGTCGTCTGGCTGCCGCCCTTGACATCAGCCGCGCTTCACGCGTGCTCGATTTTAAGCTGTTCCCCAAGTCCTCCTCCAAGATGCGAGACAAGGCCACGACAATATGGGGGTCGTTCCCGCGCGGCAAGACCTTTTGGAACGGTAGCCAGTGGATCAATGATGCGAACCTCCCCAGTACGTAATTCATCCTGCCCGCTTGCAACTTTGATGCTCGCCACTTCGATGCCTGCCCATTCGGTGCAAAGACGCCCGAGAAACCAAGCAGAGTTTCCCAAGCGGTGCAACAACAAGCCAAGGCTCCTAACCCCTGACAGCTAGCACCTCGCACCTAGCACTAACCCTTGTATTATAGAGCAGACCAAGTCCCATCCCATGGCCCGCGTTCTTCCGGCATCCCCCTTCAAGTACGTGACCTCCTAATGGGTGATAGAGAGCCTTTAAAGTGTTGCGCTGACAACAGGAATCCAAGGGTCCTCGACGCCCCACGCCTTCGTGACGACTTCTACTGCTCGGTCCTGGCATACTCTGCCACCGCGCACACGCTAGCCGTTGGCCTGGGCTGCTATCTCTACAGCTGGTCGGAGAGCGACGGGGTGCGACTTCTGGACCCCGGCCCGGCCGACGGCAGCTGGATCACGACAGTTGGCTTCTCATCGCCGCAAGGGCGGAGGAACATCCTGGCCTTTGGTCGTTCCAACAAGATAGTCTCTCTCATGTCCCTCTTCGAGGGCCGGCCCCGGATGGAGATAACCCAGCCACACCCGATCGCGTGCATCAGCTAGAAGCCGATGTGCACGATTCGGGAGTCTCGCAACCCCCACAATCCGGGGGTCCTCGTCGAGACGGAGGACCTCCTCGTGGGAGACGAGGCCGGGAATATCTACTACTACGTCGTCGAGTGGCCGTACGACTGGGAGGTTGCTCGAGACAACTGGAAAGGCGAGGCGCGGCTGGTGCACATGATCTGCGTGCACCACCAGCAGATTTGCGGGCTCTCCTGGTCGAATAAGGGCGACATGTTCGCCTCAGGAGGCAACGATAACCTGTGCTTTCTTTTTGAAACCAAGAAAGTGCTCGCCTCTGCGCCGAACCCCACCATGCGCGGGCGGGGCGGCATCGAAGTGGACGTCACGAGTCCGGACTTCGGCATCGAGCAGCTCGACTTGCCTAGTGATTCCGAGGACGAGGACGAGGCCGATGATCCTGGCTATGGCTCCAGCTCTGGCTCTAGCTCCAGCTTCAGCTCAGGCTCAGGCCCTGGGTCCGAAAATCAACGCGGCCCCGAGAATCCAGTGCAGCAGCCGGAGCGAGTCACCGTGGCGCACCCCATCCTTGCCCACCGGCTTCAGCGTGGCTCCGAAAAGCAGCGATGGATGCACGGCGCCGCGGTCAAGGCCATCGCGTTCTGCCCCTGGCAGGAGGGCCTTCTCGCCACAGGAGGCGGATCGAACGACAAGTGCATCCACTTCTTCCACACTACATCGGGTGCCCCACTGGCCACGATCGCCGTGGCCTCGCAGGTGACCAGCCTGATATGGAGCACAACCAGGCGCGAGATCGCAGCCACCTTCGGCTACGCCCAGCCGGAGCACCCGTTCCGCATCGCGGTCTTCTCGTGGCCGGATTGCAAGCAGGTCGCCTCCATCCCCTGGGAGGGTAAGCACCGGGCGCTGTACGCGATCCCGTATCCGCGAAACCTCGGCTGCCCGCCACTACCACCCCCAGCGCATTCGTCGTCGGTGTCGTCGTCGTCATATACAGCAGCAACACGCACCCCGACCCCAGCCGAGGCCGGAGACTTCGATAGGGAGATAAGGGGGAGCGATAGCTCGTCTCGGCGACGAGACCAGCAGCGCCACACGCTTCCTGGAAGCAGCAACGCGAGCAGCAGCAACGTGAGCAACAGCAACCGCAACCGCAACCGCAGCGGCGGCAGCGGCACTGGTGGTACGGACGGCTGCATCGTGGTCGCCGCGAGCGACGAGAGCGTCAAGTTCTACGAGGTGTGGCCCGCCGACAAGCGTACCACTACCGGCGGCGTCGGCATGCTGGGCGGCAGCGACATCCTGGAGTCCCTCGAAGGGATCTTCAAGGAAGGTGACGTGATTCGATGAACGGACGAACCACAAGATGACCAAGGAGGTGGTAGTGTCGTCCGGTATCTGGCTCCTCCAAGCAGCTGCCGGACCAGGTACATCGCAGCATTTATCTTTTCTTTTTCTTTCCCCCCTTCTTCCTCACTATTGCTCTCATTCTTTTTCTTTTCATCTCGGGCTCACTTTCGCAAGGTCTCTGAGGGCCGACATCACACCCACAACACACTTGCTCACTTGGTCAAGCGATTGGGGATAGGAAACACCATGCGTCTTTTTTGGAAGGCAATCCCATCTGGGAATCATGGGGAATGGGTATTCTTTGTTTTGGGACCGGGTTGAGTGTATGGGGCTCGGCAGGTCTTTCTCTTTCTTTCATCAGGTATTTTTTTTCTTTTTTTGGGCTTCCGACGCTATTGTTCAGTCACTTAGTGGCAGCACAACCAACCCCATACGAACACTACATGGCAGAAGGCTATGGGGAGTTAGTCGGGTGGTTCGGACGAGGGAGCGAAGGGAAAACACAGCGCTGGTGTATGCGTATCGTTCGTTCGTTCGCTCTAGAAACAAATAACGAAGCAGCATTACACAGGGGGGTGGTGGTCTGAAGCAAAACCTGTCATAGGTGGTGGGAAGGACTACACACACAGAAAGAAAGATGTTAATTGGGAGAAAAAAGAGAGACAGGAGGGGAGGCCCTAGGGATGATATAGTTTTACACACCCATACATTACCACGAACACAGATTCATCAACATCAAAGCAAGGTATGAATCGATGTGGACCGGCTCAGATCGATAGCTAGTCCGTTGCTTTTATCAATCTCTTCTCATGTGTACTCTCTTTACCATCCGTCGCTGTCATGAGATGCCTCGGGATGCAGGCGGGCTTTGAGATGCTGTTGTTGCGCATGAAGTGTACTCTGAGCAAGGAGGGAAACACTGAACTGCGATTCTCTCTTCGTCGGCTTGCTATGTATACTGACGCATACGTGCAACGTAGGTCGGGCGCCTCAGGAACTGTTTGAAGAACACAAAAGGAGATTAAGAGAAAAAGGGGACCGCTACATTCCCGATATAAGTGAAGGTTCCGACCGAGCCTTGAACTAGAAGAAGAGTCATCGGGCCCACGAGAGAAAAGATGACATGAAACATTTGCGCCTGTGAACTGGGGCGACCAGGATGGCGCGCGAGATAAAAAGAAACGAAATAACGCCGGTCCTATGCTGAGATACTTTCAAAAATAGTGGAAATGGAAAGTGAGCGTGAGGCATGGGGACGACGACCGTCATCATCACCGCCAGTTTGGAGAGCCAGAACGGATGGATCATGAACGGCCTGGTCACCCAACACCGACCGGCCCTCCGGATATGCCGCCACCACTAGGGGTCAGCACCTAGAGGCTTGATCTCTGATGTCCGTACAGGAAGAAAAGAGCGAAATGTTCTCTCTCGGGCCGGTGGGACCCGCTGCTGAGGTTTCGCCCAATTTAGCTTCTTCTATCCACCAACCTTTGCCTCCTTCGCTTCCTTCCTGATCGCTCTTCTGCACACCTTCACCTATGAACAGGTTACGGAGGAGACACAATTTCTAGCCGCACGACCCCCCAACCCCCACTAGAAAGGAATGGAATGAACAGACAAGGCCTAGCTGAAGAAGAGCACGAGTTCCTCCCTTCCCTAGGTACCTACCTACTACTTCAGAATAGCAATAAGAAGCACCAGTATGACGATAAGCACGACAATAATCACCATCTGCTTGCTCTCCCCTGCAGCCCTCGAGATCCTCCCAACCGACCTGCGCGCCCTCGTCAGCGTCCCCGCCTGCCGGTCGATCAGCCGCTCGGACTCGTCCAGCATGGCGACCTGGCTGTCGAGCTCGTCGCCGATCTGCATCGACAGCTCGCGCTGCCTCGAGATACTGGCGCCCAGCGCGTCCAGCTGCGCGTCCTGCTCCTCGATGACCTGCCGGTGGAACGCGTGGATCTGCACGTTGTCCATGGCCGCGCCCTCGACCTGGTCGCGGTACGTCGGGTCGTCGGAGGAGGGGTCGTCGCGGTAGGGGAGGGAGTGCCGGCCGAAGAGGCCTGTGCGGGCGGCTTCGAGGTCGACGTCGGATCCGGTTGGGGCGGGGCCGGCGCCGGCGGAGGCGGCGTCGGGTCCGTCGGAGAAGCGGACGGTCTTGGAGTTGGGCGATTTCTTGCTGGCGCCGACGGCGGGGACGGTGCTGGCGTGCTCGAAGTCTTCGGCGAGCGAGGGGTCGTTCGGGTGCGTGAGAGTGCTGTTGGTCGCGGGCGAGGAGAAGCCGTGGAACTGCGACGTCAGATCGGCGAACTGGTGCTCTAGGTCGGAGAGGGCGCTGGCGATGTTCGATGCTTTGCTGTAGGTAGGGCAGTGGCAGAAGTCAGTTCGTCAAGTTCGTGAACCATCAACAGACGATCTTCGGTGCATGATAGCGAGGGAAATAAAAAAACGTACGCATCGTCGCCGGCCTCCTCGAGACGAGTCTTCTCCTTGCCCAACGACTCCAGCCCTTCGCGGAACTGGTCTAGTGAGCGTGAGATGTGACCATCCTGCGAATCGCTATCCAGGTTCAATGCCTGGGCCCTCTTGCGCTCCAGTAATGAGAGCTTGACATGGTCGGCGAGCAGGTACAGGGCGTTTGGATTTGACATGACGGCGAGTGTTGTGTTAGATTAAGTGGCAGGCAGATTGTTTGCCTGAATAGGCGCCTCTCTAATCCCTCGCCGAAGTTGCTTGTGCGATCGTGCGGTGCTGGTGCTGGTAACTGCCGATAGAAGGGGGTGGCGGGCGAGAACCTTCGCGCATGGATGTTTCCAGAGCAAGCGCGCTGTAGCACTCCCAAACTTAGCGACTCAACGACTGGAGTCGCAGAGGTCAAGTCGACGAAAGGACGCCGGATGGAAAACGTAAGAAAACCAAAAAACGAATGAGAGAAAAACGAGGAAACAAGTACACAGACAATTCAGCCGAGAGACATGCGGAGTGTGATGCGACTGAAGACGAGAAGGAGGGAGGCATCCATGATTTGAGACGCATATGCATTACGTTGGAAGTGACCGTACCCTGGGCCAGACCATCGTCATCCACTCAGGTACCCCGTACGCTTGGGCGAACCTGCGAATCTAACCTCTCTGCCTTATCGATAAGCTACGCCATCGCCCAGGGACTTCAATTTCTGTTCAAAACTCATGAGAAAAAATAACGAGAGAGGAGAAAAAGGCTTTGGAACTACTTGCCGTTTCTAACCAGAGATCTAGATACAAAGCCTCCAGGACCAAGCAAAAAGTATGGACACATCGGGATTTGAACCCGAGACCTTTCACAGGCGCAGAATGGCTTACATAATGCGAAGCGAAAATCATACCCCTAGACCATGCGCCCATCAGTTGGCTTGATGTTGGGAATCCTGTTCATTGGATGGGATTATAGACTCTTCAAACAGGTCCACCAGTCAGCGTGCGGCCATCCCTTTATCCAATATGCAACCGAGTTAGAGGAAGTCGGCAAGAAGCAAGGAGGAAATCTTGAGTACATTACCATTCGTCATTCCCCCCAAAAAATGTCAGAAAAGAGGGAGGTGGTTTGCCTCGAGCTACTCGCGGATGCGCCCCTTGAAAGCTGTAGTAGAACGAATCACCATAGCCAGGGAGGACAACGTCCTTTCTCAGACTTGGGAAGGCGCGGAACGTTGTGAGAATTTCACTGCAGAATTGGACAGTGAAAAGTGTTTACGTTGACCTATGTGCCATCAAACAGTCCTCATATGCCAACCCGTTTTTTAATGCTACCACGAACTCATCACAGTAAAAGCCCCACGAAGAAAGCATGTAAGGCGGAATGGCAATCCCAAAGCAATCTCAATACGCTTCCATAACAATCTCGAACCGCAACCCTAATACCTCTTTTTAAACTTGCCCGAATTACCCTGCTGCTGCCTCGGCTGGCTCCCATACGCCCTCCTTCCACCACTACCAGCAGCCTTCCTATCCCTCCCACCCCCTGACATGCTCGCACCGAGCTGGATGTCCACCCTCGGCGGGGTGGCGAACCCAAAGCTCTTCGCTACCTTAGCCATGTCGAGCTTGTTGACGTCGAACACGGAGCGCAGGCTGTGGCTGGCGTAGGCGTGCAGGTAGGACCGGAACCCGTCCTTGGCGCTCTGGTTGAGGTAGTAGTTGCTCTTGATGAGCTTCTCGAGCTGAGACTGCACGTTGAGCACGCTCTTGGTCGGGAACTCGAACTCGACCACGGGGACACGCGCCTGCTTGAGGTAGGTCAGGAAGCCGACCTCGGTGGGGAGCAGGAACATGAGCGAGCGGCCCTTCTTGCCGGAGCCGCGCGCCGTGCGGCCTACGCGGTGGATGTAGTCGCGCGGGTCGTCTGGGGGGTCGAATTGGACGATCCAGTCGACGGCGGGGATCTTGTTTATTAGGAGTCTTAGGTTAGTCGCTGGCTGCTTGACTACGAGAAAGGGGCGGAGAAGGCGAAAGGGGGAACCTGGGGAACCGGGGGAACCTGGGGAACATTGTTGCAAAGAGAGCGCAAGACTGCGAATCAGACTCACATCAAGACCACGAGCAGCAACATCCGTACAGATCAGCGTCCCCTGCGTCGCGTTACAGAACTCGAAGAACGTGTTCGTCCTCTTCTGCTGCTTCTGCTTGCCATGCAGGTCCAGCACATGCAGGTCGATGTAGTTGAGCAGCTCGGCGTAGTATTTCACCGAGTTGCAGCTGCTGAAAAACACAATGACCTTCTTCTTCTGCATCTTGCGCAGGAACGAGAACAGCAGCAGGAACCGCTTGTCCGCCTCGCACACGATGTAGCCCTGCTCCAAGCCCTCCACCGTGCTGAACTGCTTCTCCTCGTCCACGTTCAGGTACAGCGGGCCCGGTCGGAGCGACACGCGCGCGAGGTCCTCGACCTTGGTGGTCTGCGTGGCCGAGAACAGCATCGACTGGCGCTCCTTGGGTAGGATCTTGATGATCTGCCTCATCTCGTCCTCGAACCCGATCTCGAGGATCCGGTCGGCCTCGTCGATGACCAGGGACCGCAGGTTCTTGAACACGAAGGGCGTGTTCTGCAGGTGGTCCAGCAGGCGGCCCGGGGTGGCTATGAGCAGGTTGACGCCCTTGGCGAGCTTCTCGGCCTCGGCGCGCCGGTTCGCGCCGCCGATGACGATGCCGTACGTCTGCGAGTGGTGCTTCATCAGCTCGCGCGCGACGCCGAATATCTGGAGCGCCAGCTCTCGCGTGGGAGAAACGACGATCACGCCCGTGCCGTTGCGGGGCTTGAAGCGCAGCGAGCGAAGCAGCTCCACTGCCGGGACGAGGAAGGCCAGCGTCTTGCCGGACCCCGTCTTGGCCGCGCCGAGGACGTCTTTGCCGGCTAGCAGAGGGGGGATGCCTCGCCTTTGGATCTCGGTCATCTTCTCGAAGCCCATCTCTTTGATCGCCTTCATTGTTGGCTCCGACAGTTCCAACTCTTCGAATGCTTGCGCAGCGGCGTCGGCGGCAGGAGGCAGCGTCAGGTTCGCCTGGTCGATAGCGTCGGCATTTGGGAGCTCCTCGCCATCACCGTCGCCCTCATCTTCCCAGTTGGCTGCTTCGCTGCTCTCGCCAGACGCTCCCGCATCGTCGTTTCCATTTCTACTTTCCTCGTCGTCGCCAGATGGCTCCTCTTCGTCGCTATCGTCTTCGCTCTCGCCGACTTCGTCGTCCGATGGTGGTGAAACCACTGGTTCCGCCTTCTTCAGCTTCGGTTTCTTGGCCCTGACAGATGGCTCAGCTGCGGCGGCAGAGGCCTTCACGCCAGTGGCGTCCTTGAATTTCCTCTTCTTTGTTGAGTCAATCATTTTCGTCTATGGCCGTACAGATGGGATAGCGTCGTTCTCAATTCCAGCGTCTGCTCTTCGTAGAAGGCCACCAAAAAAAAAAAAAAGTTCGGGTGGGGTTGACATGCAGGGATCGCGATAGCGACCGGTGATAAGGCTGTGATTACTAAGCAGAGGAATCGACGGTTGTGCTTTTTCTGAGGACGGATAACCGTCACCGAGATTTACATCATTGACATCCTTCGTTCAGAACTCACTGCGAGGCTCTGACAGAGATGCTGAAGGGCCTAGAGGACTGGCAGGTGCCCCATTACCCCAGCCACGGTGAGGCACTCTCGCCTCTTTCTTGTCATCCACTCGCGACCGATCTTGGTCACAAAATGAATCGCGATGCCAGACCATCAGGGTCAATGTAAGCTGTTCTAGAGGAGTGGCTAAATGACGGGTAAAGGCTCCGAAGTCCCCAGCTGCCAGGTATCCTATCCTTGCCTGGGCCATCCTCGTTACTTGGACTCATCTATTTTCGCCCAACTTCCTCGCCCTCGGCCGATTTCATTTATCTCTCCCCCGCTGTGCCCTTAAAAATAGGCACAGGCAAGCATCTCTGAGGCTATTTCCCCAGTCCCGGTTGCATATTCCGACGTCACCCCCTCTGAAGCCCGAGAAGAATGGTTCTTTGCATCGGATACTTGCGCAATGGATCCCCCTCCTGATTTGATGAGACGGCTGTGTGCTGTCCATCGTCCGCCTCATCTCGGCGAGGGGTAGCAATTTGAACAAACGCAACAAAAATAGCTGAGGAAACTGGGAGAGAGGGAGACAAAACTGGGCGTTGGCCTTCTGTTTCTTCAGAGCAGGCCCGGCTCTGCGGCGACGATCTTTACCCTCCTCGCTCTCGCTCGTCGAGCCCAGATTGACCCTCCGTGTCCAATGCCCGAGGCGACGTTCATCCTCGACTCTTGCTTTATGGCGGCAGAGGAAGGATCGCCATCTCGGGGAGCAGCCTCTGCAATGTCTTGACTCTGTGATTGGGCTTTCAGAATTGGAAATAATGAGGTAAAAGATTGTGATGAGAGGCCAGTAAGACTGCGAGACTTGTACGATGAAGAGAGAGCTACAACTTGGTCTTCGTTTGCCGAGTTGTAGGGAAGACGGACGTTATCCAAAGAGGCAGGTGATGTTCCCGGGAAACGATCCTTCCTCCGCATTTTCCAGGCTTCGCGATCATCGGGATCTGTCAAGGCGGGCACGCAGGTGGCGTAGACACGGCTCAAGCCGAGCAGGGTCGCATCACAGCATCACGAGGAGTCGCTTTGATTGGACTCGAGCGAACTACGTGCTCTCTCAGTGCAGCATTCTTGTGGCAAAAGGCGGAGGATTGTCCAATACGACTTATTGCGCAGCTCTCAGAGACTCCGGGCCACGGTGTAATGAGAATGTCTCCACGCACTATGACGGTGCCGCCTTCTACAGGACTGTCGGGTATGGCGACCTCGCCGGTCGAGCAGGAACCTAGGCATATCTGACGATGCTCCATTCTGGCTCCCATCGCGATTGCCTTGCACCGGGGGCGGGGCTGGCAGTTCAGCTCCATCTCCTGTGCCGTGTGTTAATATCGAGATCCTTGCTGGGCGGAACAATATGTCCCTGGGAAGCAATATAAAGAGGGATAGACATTATCTATTCTCGGATCATTTTTGGGGAGCGAGGGTCATAAAAGGCGTCTGTCCCATCACTCCAGACGACTAAGACAAGTCAAGGTGACCGATGAACTCTTGTTGAAGTAGAAAAGCTTCCACGGAACACTAACCACCACGACCTCCCTCCTGCACCGGATAAACACAAGGTACAGTAGCCATGAAGCTCTTCATAATTATCACCCTCCTCATCTCGCTCGTCGCGGCCCTCGATTTCGCCGTCCTCGAGGAACGCCAACGGGGCAAGTCCCGCCCCCGCCGCAAGGCGTCCCGGCCGGCAAAGCACACGGGCGAGGCCCGAATGGTCGCGGCCCGCCGGCCGAGCGGCGCCCCAACTGCATACAAGGTTGACATCGGCGCCCCGTCACGCCGGCGTTCTAAGTCAGGCTTGACCCGCCTCCCCCCCGAGTTCATCGACCCGGACCTGCGGCGGAAGCGCGAGGAGTTCAAAGCCCGGCGCGAGGCCCTCACCAAGCTGGAAGGGAGGCAGAGCGCTCTCGACTTCTATGAGTGCGAGAATGCCGTAAGTCGGACATATCCAACACCTCCTATTTCCCCAACCTCACACTCCAAAGCCCCAAGCCAAGGGACATCATACTAACAAAACCACCCCACCGCAACCACAGAGCCCAGCCCCAACCTCAGCAGACTGCAACATCATAATCGACCAGGTCTACGCCACGGAGCAGGACATCCTCGTCACGCAGAACGCCTGCATCGTGTTCGAGTACAACACGTGCAGGGGCTTCTTCTGCGCGCTGTGCAGCAACCTGCGCGCCAGCACCGACTTCATCGGCAACCAGCTGTCCACGGCCGACACCCTCTGCGTCTCGGACGGGAAGGCGGGGACAGTGGTCGGCACCGAGCCGCCGCAGTGGGACGCCGGCTTCGTGCGCGTCGGTGGCACACTGCCCACGTACGATGTCTGCTGATGAGAGAGGGAGATATCTCGTCTTGTTATCGGCTTATGGGGAGAAAGTGAGTAGCAAGGCCGGAGGAACGGTGAAAGGAAAAAAAAGGGGGAGAGGTGTTGGTTTGAAACGCCTCGCGCGTGGAGGGTATATATAGCAAACATGCCACTCGTTTTCCCCCAACATGCCAGCTTACCTATGTACCACCTGAGCAAGGTTCCAACCTGTGTAGGTAGGGTACCTAACCCGCCAGCCCTCGTCAACAGACTCAATATTCACCGTATTGAGCTCTGTAAAACCTGGACTGGTCACCAGATCCAAATCACGATGTAGGAAGACAACACACAAGACGAGCGCAGCAAAAAGAGAGAGCAACGTTTGTCAATTTTCGACAGGAAAACAAAAAGGCTTCGCGTAATTCTATGCCCACACACGACGAGACTCTCTAAATAAAAACCTATTGTCTCGTGATCGGTTCCTTAATGCGGTGGGCCCGCTACCCCCAGGCCAGGAGGCTCATTTAACACCTTCCAGTGGGTAAAGCAATGAAAATCAGGAAACTAATTGAAGAAACACAGCGGCGAGGATAAAGAAGAATGAGATGACGGTAGACAGTGGCGGTGACAGTGATGGGATCTCTGCAAAGTCGAGAGTGCCACGAACTCCTACCATCAAACCTTTTTTGGGGGGAAGAGGAGAGGAGGGTTTCGTAAATGACGTACAGACAAGGAACAGAATATGACCAAACTTCGATACGTAGATATCGGCAAGGGCCCCCCGTTTTAGGCCCAAAACTCCAACAATCCTAGGACCAGTCGCGAGATGCAAATGTTTGAAGTAAAGCAAAGATAATTTTGATGGTGGGCAGAAGACGGGTTCGTAACGGCGAGAACAGAGGACGAGGGCGAGGATGAGGACGAGGACGCCGGGGCCGGCATAGCCGAGAAGATCTCGGTCATGGAACCCTCGGGTCCCTCTCCGGCAATGTGCTCAGTTCAGAGCATCCGGCACAGGATCCTCATGCTTCGCCGTCGACCCCTTACCACGCCACGTGCTGACAGCGTCGATCCCGGCCGGGAGCTTCTCGACCTGCGTGCCGTACGCCCGGGGCGTGAGCTTGATCAGCGTGTGGAGTGGGACGTGCATCCACGGGCTCGCGGCCTGGTCCTTCTCGGTGAAGTAGGCGTAGATGCAGCGCAGGACGGCCTGGTGCGTGACGATCAGGATGTCCTCGGACCGCTCCAGCTCCATGATGATGGGCTCGAGCCGGATGACGACGTCGCGGTACGACTCCCCTCCCCTGTAGCGGTAGTTGTACTTGTCCTCGTCGCGCGCCTGGAAGTCGGACGGGTAGACGTTCTTGATCTCCTGGTACGTCATGCCGTCGCACACGCCCGCGTCGAGCTCGTCCAGCGCCTTCCACTGCAGCTGGTTGTAGTGGTTGGGCAGATGTCGCGCCGTGGCGATGGTGCGTTTTAATGTTGACGTCCATACCGTGAGTGGGCGGTTGTCCTGTAACAAAAAAGAGAGAAGGTGAGCTAGCAAAATTCCAAGCGCCGAGAAGCCAAAGAAGGGCGCCGGAACCTACGCCGACGGATTTTAGGACGAGGTCTGGTAACGCCCTGGCGTATTCCTCGCCCCGAGGTGACAGCTCTGAGTCGCCCCCGATGCGGCCGTCTAGGTTGAAGACCGACTCGCCATGCTACTCAGACGAAGAATCCCGAGGTTAGTAGGCGAACAATAAAAGAATTCAGCCAAAGGGTGCGATCACGTGACCTCCTTCTCAGAGGACAGTGAAGGTGAGAACGTACGCGAGAGAGCCAGACAGAGCGAGGGCGGATGTGTAGGTTCATGAGGTAGTAGACGACTCGGCTCTGTATGTAGTCCTTTATGCGGTTGATGATAACCTGCTTTCCGACGTCCATAAGCTTCAGGTAGGTCAGGTGCTCCTCGTCGCCGTCCTGGTCGATGGTCTTGTAGACCTTCTTATAGTTGGCAATGCGCTTCTGGAAATCCAAGGCGGCCGTGTCCGAATCTATGCCTCGGTAGTCCGGGCTCGTGGTCTTCACATCGCGGATGTTCGCCAATATGAGACTCTCGTCGTCGCACTTAGACTCCACAAATATGACCTCAATGCCTTCGCTCTGCACGGCGTCCAGGACCCACTGCCGGCGCTCCTTTGTCGAGTTGGTGGCGTCCAGGATGCCAACAGTGCCCCCGTCCCGGAACCACTTGAGCATGTCCGCGATGGCGGCGGCCGCCGCCTCGAGTCGCTTCTTCTCACCATCTGCATTTTTTGTGTCGAAGAAGTCGGCTGGTGGTTGCGCGGCATCCTTGATGCACCGCCGATAGTTGCCGACGTTAAAAGTCTTGGCGTCGATTGATAGCCAGCGAAGATAGCGCTGTGCTGGAAAGTGGTTCAATGGTTCAATGGCATCGGGTCAGTTCGGGTAGAGGGAAATGCCTCTTCCGGCAGAAAACAAAGGGAAATGCGGGCGGGCGAAACGAGCACCTCAGCAGGGCCCAGCAAGAGAGACAAAAATGAACAAATGGGGAGACGGGGCTGGCCCGGGAGGTGTGGAACATCCGCCGTGTGCTTGCATGGATGGATGACAGGGCATTGCCGAGACGGCCTTCGGGCGGGCGATGGAACGGCTGGACTTACCCTTCTGCGCAATGTACGATTTGCCTCTGGCGGGCAAGCCCACCATCACGACGCAGAGTTTGCTATCCTCGGCGGTGACGCCCACCCCATTCCTCGTGGGCGCCATTTTCTGTCCCTCGTCTCTCTTCTTCTTCTCTTGCGTCTGATCTATCGTTCTCTGCTCAGATCGGGTCCTGCATCGCCGCCGGAGTGTGGTAGCTTTTTGTCAGTTTCGGGCTGCAATGGCCAACGGGGAAGCAGCAGGAGGAGATGGTCGCGTGAGATGTCACGGATGTGCTCTGGTGAGGTGAAGACGGGGAGATATGTGGGGTGCTAGCTACTGGGTATTGTCGGGTGTTTGCTGCCATTGTTGTCTCCCCCTCCTCCTCTTGCTGCTGCTGCTGCTTCTGCTGCTTCTGCTTGGAGGAGCGATTGGTGGTGCTGGCTGTGCTCATGCTTGCTGTTCTGGACTGGAATGTGACTAGGTGGCACCCGGTGGACAAACAATACAGAGTCAAGAGCAAGCCAAGCCAGCCAGCTCAGAGCAAGGGGATGAAGAGCATGGCACTTACCTCTACAAGTGGTGGTATGCTCGATGTGAGGTCGATGGGCAATGGCTGAAGGAGAAAGATTTGGCCGGGGTTCGTGGAGAGGGAAAGAGGGCAATGAGTTTGTCTGGAAAAAGGGAGCAGAACAGAACAGAAAGCACGAGGCCGAAGTACAACTACCAGTGTTACACAGCTGAGGCGAAAATCGACAAGACCCGTTCAAGTTGGAGGCAGGGTATCGTAGTGGACAAAGTATGGTGGTTGTAAAAAAAAAAAGAGAAGCCGGGCTGAGAAGGAGAACAAGAGATTTTGTGGGCAAATTCCTTGACAGCTGGAGCAGGAAAGCTGGGAATTCCAGAAATATTCTGGAAGGCGGAACCCGGAAGGGTTCTTGATTCACAAACGAACCGAAGGAAAGCGGTTTGCAACCAGCAAAAGAAGCGAGGTTCAATGAGGGAAAGAGTCGCCTGCCGATTTCTCTGTCTCAGCGTGATGTTTGCAGGAGCGAGTGAGGAAGCAACACCAGATTCGGAGGCCAGGGAGGGAAGGAGCTTGCAGCCGCACGCCTGGTGCTGTTATGTGGTCTGTCTGCTTGTTTGGAGTTGAGGTGCGCCTATTGTGTGCAGCGTCCACCAGTCAGCGGCGCTGTTTGGTGCAGTGATGGACACTTCGATTGATGTTTCCAGAACTGTAGCAACCGACCACTGATGCTTGGTAACATGGACAATCCAGCCTTCGCTTTTGCTACCATGAGGACGAGGATGTTAGACCACGACTGTGAACGACTAAGGGTGATGTAGAGGGAGTAGTGGGAGACAGAGAGGGGTTAGGCAGGACAGAAGCTTCAGGCGGCGCTATTGAGGCATTGACAAGGAATTGGTCTCCTAAGAATCCTTTCTAAACGATGGGACTTTACAAAGTGCACCTATAGACTTTCCCAGGAGCATTTGAGGCCTAGCGGCCAACTAGATTTCTGTTTGACAGGGGGCCAAAAAATCACACGCTATAATGACAACTCTGAAGCTCCAGACCTTCGGATTCCAGACTTCTTGGGTCCCTAGGCATTCCATAGACACCCCCGCATTGCATCACGCGGCCTCAAGCTTCCAAGAGGCTACCCAGCTGACGGGAATTAGACTTAAAATGTAAGGCGGGGGCTAGTTCTCGTACTGCATTGGACGGTATAACACGGGTCGATCGAAAACATAGTAAAATAACAAAATACCTACCTACCTAGGTACATTCCTGGTTCTGGTTTTGGTGCCCTCTCTTCCCCTCGCGCTTGGCGCCGGCAACTCAGGTTTGTAGTTGCTCGGTCGGTTGCGCCATACCTGGAGTCGGTATCTTGGCTGAGAGGTCATCTCTGCCCAGCCCGGATCATCCCGCCACAGCGCCCGCCTTCGCCTCAGCGACTGGTTCCATTTACATAACGTTTGACACATCCGGTTGGGCGGCTCACGGGGCGAGGCCGGCTCTCCGTTCCCCCGTGCATATAACAATCGTCAGTTATCCTGATCACGAGTCCCGAAAATTCGAAAATCCTGAAGGCGGGGGATGATTAATGGCCTGCTTTTGAGTTTGCTTTTTTGAATTCCTTTTCTTTTTGTTTCTCCTCCCCCGGACCCGGCCGATTGAAGACTCCAGTTTCATGTTGAGCCCCGGACGCCCGCGACTCGGCCCCAGAATCAACCGGCTCGGATCGGTACATATTTCAGAGGCCACCCTCCGTCTTGTTTGGTGTCAATTATTTTCCGTTCAAATCTATCCGTCTTGTTAACGTCGCCTTCACCTATCTACCCGACTATATTGCCAGGCCTCAGCGCTGGAGTCCAATCACCTTATCTGTTGTTGACTGAAGGCAGGAAAACAACGTGACTCAGGTCTCACCAAGCGGTGAGCCAGGTCACGCGGCGAACGCCATGATTATGTTTGGTGGATGCGTGACCCTGAAGAACGGGGGCATACATTCAGCGAGTGTTGGGATACCCTCTTTTCCCTCCTGCTCGCTGAGAACCCACCACCGCGCAGCACCTCACAGCACCGCATGGGGAGGATGATGGGGGAGAAATGGCACTGCTGAGACTGGGACTGCTCTGGAACGGACCCCCAATAGCTCGTCGGCAGCAAAGGGTAGTTCTCAGGCTTGCTTCGATTGGACTCTGCGATGCTGCGATGCCAACGAAGACAGCTAGGTCCCTTTCCGTCCTCGGTGCAGTAGCGGGGCTAAGTGGGGGTCGCGGCAGCCAGATGGCGGCAATCAGATGGCGGCAATCTTGGAAGACCACGCAAAAGGTCACTTGACCTAGATGCGCAAGCAGGTAAGGAAGGGAGAAGTCTTATGGTGTTCATCTTGCGCCGGGGAGATAGGGCCGCAAGTTCGGACTGTCAACGAATCTGCGCGTCTCCGGCAAGTCCATCAGAGGGATTACAGGCGGCCCCCACGAGTTTGCCCCCGACGCTGTCCACGGGCGTGGGTCATTTCTTCTCATGCACCGTCACCCGCGTTCGACTCGGATTGCCCATTAGGACTGCAGACGAACACAATGGGAGGTTTCCGAAGAAATTAAGAGGCGGATCGCCAGCAGCAGAGGATGAAGGTCAGCTCGGATCCATCGTCCTCTCCGATGAGTTGTCGTCGAACAACGAAATCGTTATCAAGGAACACGGCTCCTAGGATACATACCTATCCAGAGCCGCCCGGACAAACTCTTGGAATGCACAATTCGACACCGAATACGAATAATCGCGGAATATCACATAGATCGAGCTAACCGCCAGGGTCTGCAGTGTACTGGAAGGTGTTGTGCTCTGTAACGTGTTTTGCAACGTACCGGTGTTATACCGTACAAGTACAATACAGAACAGGAGGCTCAACGGGTGGTGACAACTGTTCGAGAACCCCCACCCCTCTGTACTCAGTACTAAGATTAACATTACCAAGATATCGAGGAGCTACAATATGCGAGCTATATGGCTGAGCTTAAGCATTAGGACTGCCAGGAAAGGGCATCATCTCAACAGATATAGCCGGAGGCGCCGCAGCCGCATCCCCGCTATGCCTACTGCTGCCGTCCTTCCTCACAAAGACTACTTTGGGCCGCTGCACCCGCAGCTCGTCCTCCGTCGAGTTGCCGCCGCCTCCAACCACAAAAACATCCCACGCGGATCCAACCAGGCTCGCCGGCCTCGGCACCCTAGCCCGCGGCTTCAACCACCTCTCGCCAATCATCAGCTCATCCAGCTGCCTGTACAGCTGCGCGGCACCGAGCGCCGCGCCCCTGACGCTGAGCGCCATCCACGTGCCCCTCCTCCTCACCAGGTCCAGCACGCCGACGATGAGCCACAGCACCACGCAGAGCAGGGGGGCGGCCAGCAGCAGGTCGAACCGCAGCGCCACGGCGGCGCCCGTTCCCGTGCGCACCACGAAGGCGTCCGCCCCCTCTAGCAGCTGGCCCACGGCACCCTCGAGGCTGTTCCTGCTGTCGGCGGACGGGCGCGGGCTGAGCGGGATCTCCTGGAACACCTGGCGCGACGAGAGGTAGCCCGCCAGCACGAGGCGCGTCATGTCCGCCAGCAGCGTGCTCCTCCCGGCGTCGATGTAGATGCCGCCCCCTGACCCGAAGTAGCCCTTGATGCAGGCCACGCCGGCGGTCGACGCGATGCGCGTCATCATCGGGGCGGAGAAGCGCGTTCTGAACAATTTCGCCAGGCCGGCCGGCAGCGGGGATGATGATCCCGATCCCTCTTCTGCTGCCAGGGAGGACGAGTTGTAGCACCGCCCCCCTGCCATGCACACGTCGGTCGTCTCCCAGCACTCCAGCACGGGCCGCCGCGACATGACCTGGTAGGGGAAGCCCAGCGAGAACTCGGATGTAGGGTCGGCCGTCGTGGTCTTGTACCAGGGGTCGTCGCTGTGCGACTGGCTGGGCACCAGGGCCGTGGTGGCCAGGAACGCGAACGAGCGGTTGCGGGCCTGCGCGGGCTGGCCGATCTCCGGGTGCAGCCAGGTGACGAAGCCCAGGCGCAGGAACGGTCTCGCGCTCAGCTCCGTCGGCGTCGCGTCCCACTCGTTGCTTGACTCGTTGTGCCAGGGGAGGTACACGTCGTCGACCTGCCTCACGGACCCGTCCATCTTCGCCTCCCTCCGAGACTATGTATAGTCTGTCCGGCAGCTACCGCGGATGCGCACCTCCAGGTCGGGCAGGACCTGCAGGCCGAAGTCAAGGGTGTAGATGGAATAGGAGTAGTCAAGCGCGGCGTGTGGCTGTGCGCTGGCGCCGGCGACTGGAGATAACGGCCGGATCGTGACGGCCTTGAGCATGGAGTTGAGCTCCCCCGCCTCGGCGCTGCCGAGGGAGCGCAGAGTCCCCGGACGGGCCTGGCTGAAGATGTCGACGACGGAGGCGTTGGAGAGGGGCCCGCCGTCGCCGTAGTCGGGCCAGAACACTGACGATCTGTGGACTGGCGCGAAGCCGCCGAGCTGGAGCCAGACCGGGTACTTGATCCCGATGGCGAGGCTGAGCGTGGCGGTCACCACGGCGGTCAACATCATCATGCTCGCCATGGTGGTGGTGTGTTGGAGGCGGCGGCGGCGACGCGGGTGTTGTTGTTGGTTCTGGCGCGGCTGCTGGCGCTGCTCGGGGTAGGAGAGCGTGTTGATGAAGTACTCGACACCCCTCCAGGTGGCGGAGAAGGGGTTCGGGCTGTTCCAGAAGGCGACCATGCCGACGACCTTCATTCGGTCGTCGAGGCTGCTGGCGAGGAGAAAGGCGGCCGCGAAGAGCTGCCAGAGCGCGGCGAAGAGGAACTGGATGATGATCGCGTAGTGCGCCAGGACGAGCGGCGACAGCTCCGCTGAGACGGACACGGCTTTCACAAGGCCTGATCCGACGGCGACTGTGAACACGGTCCCTAGCATGTAGGTATTCGCCGGAGGGCTTGTGTAGACGTCTTCGTTCATGGTTGCGAGCTGTGCTGCTGTCGGATGGAATGGTTTTCTCTGGAACTCCCGAGGTGGGCAGGCAGGCCACTGCTGTTTTCAACAGCTCTGTGTCGCGATTTAGATGGCTGCTGAACGAGCTCTTGAATTGTTAATGAATCTGGCGGCCTAGATGTCGCTGTTAAATGCCAGCATATACGAGCTTCAACCCCTGCGTTTGCTCGACCTTGCCCGACCACCATTCTCACCACTACCTAGAGAGACCATCATCATCAAAGGCAGTATTTTCCTATACGGGCAAGTATAGCTTTCCGGTGGAAATTTTTTCTCCGATGTTCAAGGATCTTGAACATCGTGGGCAGCTTGTAGGGTCGCACGCTCGCTCCAGGCAGCTAGGTTTTGTCTTCGCCGGTTGCCGCATTTGGAAGAACACCTGCAGGTGGCTCATGCAGTCATTCCCTGCACCTGAAGTAAAAGAGAATTATGCGAATTTGGTGGCGGAAAATCAGCTACAGGCAGTTAGTACTTTCGTCCCAAATTAAGTCCATCAATAGAAGAAAAAGCAAGAAGGATAGCGGTGCGACGAATGAGGCTCAGGGGACGGTCGTCGCCAGTGGCCGTTTTGGTCCTGATATTCATCGTCTCCCTTTGCCTCAGTAGCGTTGGGGGTAATGTCAAAAACTCCTGTCGTCTGGCGCCGAACCCAGCCCGCCAGCAAGACGTTCACACCTGGGGGCTGTCAGGATACTCTATTTTTGCACAGCATCCTAGTCCTGGCCACTGGGACTCATGGCATCACTGATATGTACAAAACGAGACATGCGAGACATACGGGAACCCTGTACCTCGCAGTGATCAGATGTGACTGCTATTTCGGCGCCACCGGGGCTCCTGGGCTCTTGACCCAATCTCGTCGTCACTGGAGTCCGTCATAGTCATGTTCCGAGAGATCATGGCAGTATTTGGGTACAGTGTACCTGAATCTTTGCATTTTGCTTCGCCAGTGGCGCTTTGCTCTCCTATTGGGCATTGGCTATCTTGGGGATAGGCTCGAGATTCGTCCTCCGTCCGTTTCGCATATAGTCCTCGTCTAGTATGAAGAGAATACCCTGCAGCCTCACGGCCCCCATTCAATTAAGCGGTGAGCTCTCCGTGGCTGCCTTGCCTTGCCATCACAATACAGCCCCTGGGCCGCCTTCATACTGGTAGATCGGTGCCTGTTGATTCCTTGAGGTGCTTTCATCTCTTTAGATCTGATAAGCCTTCTCCTTGCCTCTGATCATGGGAACACGGTAAGTTAAAAACTTCCTCAGTGCCTTGACCGCCACCCCCCCTCCGACCACCTTGCCTTCGTGATACTCAAAGACGCTGCACACAGTCCCGATAAGCACTGCGAGCTGCACCAGGTTGGCTTGGGGGCCCTCGAACGCTTGGTGGACACCAGGCTCCTCTATACCACCAAGCAGGGCAGCCCAGAAGCCGCGCTCTGCCTCCTCGAAGCACTCGGGCATGTAGAACTCGCCCTGGGGAGTACTCGCCCGCGATGGTGTGGATGCGGCCAAAACCGACACCAAGGGTAGCGGCCGTGATAGCTCCCAGTCGATGAGCCCCGACACGCGGCAGTCGTCGTCGACCAGCACGTTGACCTCGTTGATGTCGTAGTGAGCCACCCACAAAGGAAGTCTGGCGAGCTCGCCGACGCGGCCTGCCAGGCTTGCGATAGCGTCCATGTAGGGGGCGACCTGCTCCATGTCCGACGCCAAGATGGCTTCGAGGTGCGCGCGGACTACTTGGTCCACGGCCTCGGCAGACTCGCGCGCCATATGACCCTCCGAGAAGACGTCGCCGAGGGACTTGCAGATGGAAATGCGTCCCGCATCACCCTTCCCGGCAACGCCGCGGAACCAGATTTGGCCCGGTGCGCGCGTCATCCAGTACGCGTGGGCCTTGGGGGCGACGCCACCGTCCTCGACCAGCAGTTCGTCTTCCTCCAGCTCGCCGAAGTCCGGGACGACAGAACTCAAGAAGCGGCGGGCCATGTGGAAAGTGTCCGGGTCGACCTTGTCCTTGTCGAGCCGGAACTGCACAACGAAGTCGCGGCCGTCTTTGAGCGTGATGAACAAGGTCTTGCTGAACATGCCCTGTATCGGTGGGTTGTCAACACGCACTGCTGGGCTGCCGAAGAGGGCCGCAAGCAACTGCTTGGCCTTCTTGGCCTGTTTGGATGGGCTGCCCAAGCAGCTCGGTAGGTCTTTGTCCGAGAGATGAGACATTGCGTTCTCGGAAGATTGAAGAGTTGTTAGAAACGCTTAAAAAACAGCAATCTTGTGGCATGTGCGACTTTGCGTTAGAGGGAGACATGGAAGAAGAAAGGGAGAGAGAACGAGGGCGACAGGGGTTGAGGAAGAACTTACACCCGACCCCTCGTTTGTGCAACTGCATGAACTAAAGCATCCCTGGCACCAAAAAGAACAAACCAAGCTATCACGACAACTGCATCTGCCCTTGGTGATCGCAAATAGGACTGCGTACTCACCTCTGTACAGGTAGGGTAGGTAGACGCAGCCGCATGTATTACCACTGGAATATGCATGCAGCTATTACTGAGTAAAGAAGAGAGCAGATCAGCAGCAAGTTGAACAAACGGCAGAGTATATCACAAATTTGTCCCTGCGGACACACCAGTATGGCCACCAAACGCCCCAGCTCACCAACACCGACGGGTCCCTGTCGAAGATGACTCGACTATCTCTTTGCGGACGCATCTGCTGACCAGCCGATCAGCCTTCAGAGTCCCTCTCGTATCCAGCACCACTAACAGGCGGCAAAGAAGCAACGGGCCGCTACCGCGACGGCTACCGTAGTTCGGTCCGATTCTAGTCAGCTAGGAGCCGACGGAGCCCCTAAGTTAGTGCTCGTGTGACGTGGATGAGCGCCTGGAAAGCCAACATAGTGAAATATGTCGCCGGGTACCAGGGGATGTACCCTACGGCGCAGGTCCTGCTCGTCACGACCGAGTTCGTTCTGTTGGTCCGTGAAGCCCGATGCATGGAGGAGCTCCGACCAGAAGTTGCAGCCATGCACGCCGCTCTCGACTTGAACGGTAGCACAAAACAACAGCCCCTCCCGTCATCATCACCGCCATAACCGCCACCATCATCCACAACAAAGTAGCAGCATCTGTCGTCTCCAACAGCCGCAACAGCCGCCGTGCCATCCCTCCTAGTCCACACCTTCACCAACAGCGGCTCCACCATGCTCTCGCACCTCTACACCGCCTTCGCGCCAACGTGCGGTTTTCCCCCACATGCGACCATCTTCGACTCCTCCCCCGGCGACTTCAGCAACGTGCTAGGCCTGCGGGCCGTCACGGCGCCCATCCTACGTGTGTGGCGCATCCTCTTCGGCCAGCTCTTGCGGCCCATCATAGCGACCTTGTGAGCCGGTCGGCTCTGGCTGCACCTGATAGGGAGGCTCGATCCCTTGGAGACTGCGGCCGCCGCGCACAACGACCGGAAGCTTCAACGGGTCTGAGCTATGGCGGTCGTACGTCTGCAGCCAGTCTGACAGACTGGTCGACTACCGGTATGCCGAGAATCATGTCGCCCTGGTGAGTAAGGAAAGGTTTTGAGGTACAGAGGTTGGAGAAGTTCGTAGGTACGAGTCATTTTGCGCATGCGAGGGATGAGGCGAGGCATTGGCGCATTCGGAGGGAGACGTGGGAGGAAAGGGGCCGATGGGATGGTAACAGCCCGCCTGGGCAAATGGCCCCTAGTCGGTCGAAGATTGTTGCTAAGATGTAGGCTCTCGTCGAAGTGTTGGGGTGGGTGCGTGATGGAGGTGGACTGGGCAGGGTTTCGATGTGGTTGACTTCTAGAAGCCGGGACGGCTGCTCGCAAAGCGAAAGCAAGACAAAGCCAGAAGTGGTCCTCGGCGCCAGCGATGTGTTGTATTGGATCGTATTTTGTATTGTATTTTCCAAGATACCAGAACATTGCAAAGGTACGATGCAGGACATCACCCGCACTGCCAGGCGAACGGTCGTGTTGTCGTTATGCGCATGTCGAGTGTGCGACCTGGTTCCTCGTCTTGTAAGCTGAGGAGTTCTTAGGGAATAACAGCGTGTCTGGGAGCCACGATGGCGACTATGACGGCCTCGGTCGTTTGTTCGATTTCTTCTCCTCTTCTTCCATCTTCACGTCTTCCTCTTTGTTGTCTTCGTTATCCTCGGCGTCTATCTCCTCGTCGTCCCCGCCGTCTCGAGGTTCCTCATCCACATTGCTTTCCTCCAGACATCTCTCGCACTTTCGGTCGAAATCGTGATGCTCCTCGACGATGCCACGACGACATTCGCCGAAAAGCCAGCCGTTGTTCTTAGCCTCAAGACATAACAACTCTTGGGAGAGATCGTCCCATGTGAAGCTCTCCACACAACGTGTGCACTTGCCCGAGAAGGTTATATATCGGCACATTCTTTGGGAAGGAGGATAGGCGCAGGCGTGGCGGGGAGAGACGGCTTGGCCTTGTTGCTTGCCAGGTCTTGGAAAAGTGATGATAAGGCGACAATAATGTGGTGAAGAGGTGATGATGAGGTGAGGTGAATAGAAGTCCAAAACTAGAGAGGCGCTCTTGTCTCGCGTTTTGACTAGTAACGTCTTGCAAGTTGTATTCTGATGGTGACGGGCTCGATGCTTCGTCGGATGAAGATTATAACTAGAACCTGAGCGCTAGCAGACGTTCTGAGGCCGGGGTAAATGAGGTGGGAGCTCGTGATCGTCAACCACTAACTAGGTCTCATGTTCCCCACGAACGATGATATCGGTCCTTACCGCTAGGGTCGGCGAAAGGAGTCGGAGGTATGTTCGCGGAAACGAGGGCACCAGCGGCGCAGCTGGACGTTTGCTGTCTCGGAGTACGAAAGGCTCGTGTCACGGCAGCGTCCCTCACGATCTAGAGTTTCGTGTTCCCTCTTGCTGGAGTTCTCCAGATCCGCCACTTGGTGAATATCTGCAGGATCGTCTGTAAAAATGGTCGATGCACCTAGATTCGCAGGGAGGACTGAAGTGACGGCGTTGTCTTCTGCTTCCTTTTGTTCGAGTAGCTGACCGAACGTGATGTTGTTCGAATCAAGCAGGGGGAATCATCTGGGAAAATGAGGGAATATGATGCAATGCTGATAACAATCGGGTGCACCCTGACCATTTAAGAAGGAAGGAGCGGCAGAGTATACAAGACAGAACAAGAGAGATATCAAACCTAGTTCGATGCATGAAACGTGATATATCGACTGCTGGAAGGTGTCGTCGTACAGGGAGAAAAATAGCTCGGCACACAACAGGAGAGCAAGCCAGTTGTTCCTGTGTTAACACCGCAGGTCCCGCGGAGAACAAAGGGTCCATAACGTAAAAAAAGAAGGAAAGCAAAAGAATGGGACAACGCCTAACAAGAGGACTACAGAAGAGTCGCGAGATTTTGAGGTGGTAGAGGTAGGTATATTTCCAAAACAGTGCAGCAATTAAGCGCTGTTGGTGCGCTGCCTTCTCGGAAATGCCGGACTCGGGGGATGCCACCCGTACTTACTTGCAGATGGACACTACATCGGACAAGGAATCGGTGAACGAACGGAGGCAGGTATGCCAGAGATGCAGGAAAAAAGAGGGGGGAAAGATAAAGAGAGAAACCAACAGGTAACACTGTATGGGGAGGTGTGACGCAGATGCAGAAACCGTACAAGAACTGGAAGCTTTTCCGGTCTTCCGCGTCCACAGTTCCCTGAACAGCCAGCTCTCAAGTTCTCAAGAACATTGTGATTGAGGTGGAAGTGCGGAGTAGGCAAACGGGAAAGAGCCAAGACGTCAGAGAAAGCGTTGAATGCTAGAAGTGATCACTTGCATGTAGGGCCTGTAATGCAATATATAGGTAGGTGGTACCTACCTGAGAGCAATTGGAAAAAGGGGATTCGTCCAACTATCGAGTGAGCATCAGATCACGCGATGACCCTCGATACTCGAGCCCTTTGCAGGGTTTTCTCTAATTTACAACAAATGAGCCAATTTGGATTGGAGAGGCGGGGATCACAACAATCAACAGAGTGCTGTGCGGTGTATTGTACTGTACGAGGCAGGTGGTGCGGCACCAAGTACAAGACAACAGACATTCACTGCCTCAGATATTGTGCGGCGAGAGCGACGGGCGAGCGGCCGATGGGATTCAACTTCACGCCCAGGCCTTCTTGAGGGCTCGACGGATATACGCCCAATCGTTGCAGCGCGCAGCCGCAACCGCGACTGGCAATTCCCTCCCCCTTCAATCAAAATCCCGGTGTCTCATTTTGGAAGAGATACCGGCTACTCGTCCCACGGCGATAACTGGTCCCCTGCTTTGAGCAAGTAGACGAGATGATGGGTGTCATAGAAGCCAAGGGTCCGGAGCTCGCTAAACTGCAAAGGGAGGCCGAGCGACTGCGGCTGGAGAATATCCAGATGACCCGCATCGCCGATGAGAGTTTCAAGGAGCGCGATGCTATGAGAAAGGCCGCGCAAGGCTGAAAACCCGCACAGCAATGCTCAGGCCGCGACCAAGATCCCTGCGCGCCCAGATGAGGGATCTTGTCACACTAGCTTATTCGGGGCTTCAAGTTTATCAGTTAGTAAGTCGGAGAATACCACATTACATTGCAGGCTCCGCCAATGGGTTGTGGAGAGAACCGGTCCTACAGTGTCGAGCCAGCCTGACGCGTGCTGCGCTTTCCGCGGCCAATCAGAGCCTGCAATGCGATAAGATCGATAAGGACAATCGGATATGTGACCCCACCGAAGGCTAGCCTCCAGCCCCAGCGTGGGAAGCTACACCTTTTCCACCCACTGTCAAAAACACGACGCTACGGCCGCGGCCGAAGTGGAAGAGGGGGCCAAAACGACCAGGGGAGCGCGGCTCTCGTCGCCGCCACCGCCTTCGGGCGTGCTGTCTCGAGTTGTCAGGCGGAAAAGGTAAATACCTCCTAATAATCGTTCGTCCACATTTCTCTTCGATCTCATCATTTTAACTTACTGGTTTTCCAGCCGGCGAGTCACTACCACCACCACGATAGCAATAACAACAAGAAGGGGGCTAGCCCCCATCGAGGCGGTCACGCCCGTGGCTGGGGTGGCCTCGCGGCCGCCTCTGGCTGGGAGGGTTCGATCCCCCAAACGCCCACGCCCACGCCTACGCCCACGCCCACGCCTACGCCCACGCCCGCCGTCGCAGCACTCGCCGCAGCGCCCGCGCCCGCCCATGCTCCGGGTTTCGGCCCAGTCATTCGCTTTGCGGCCCCCCGCCGCCTTCGAGCGGCCAACGCAGTCCATGAGTAGATGAAGTCAATCCCTGCCCCGACGAGGTGCCCTGGGCAGTTGCGTGCGTCGGCGTTGGGCAGGCCTTCCAACCGGCCTTCCCCCGCTGGCTTACACAGTAGCTGAACTTGGGGTGGTAGGCTTCCTAGCGCAAGATTGAACGAAGCCCGCTTCGGTACCGCGATCGTTGATATTGTACGACAAAAACAACAAACTAGCGGCCGGATTCGATTCAACTTCGCGCCCAGGACTTTTTGAGGGCTCGACGGAAATACACCCAGTTGTTACAGCGCGCGGCCGCAACCGCGACTGGCAATTCCCCTTCCCTTCAATCAAAATCCCGGTGTCTTTTTTGTTCAGAGAGGGAGGGGGAGGCTAGCGGCGAGGAGAAGAGTGAGGGGGAGTATGGTGGTTGGGGGATCATGACGGTTGGCTTCCCTGGTCATGGAACTGTGGCCGTGGAAGACCGGCTTGGCCGCCCCGAAGAGGGCCAGCCCCCTTCTTGTTATTGTAATTATAATAGTGGTAATAATAATGGTTAAACTGGAAAACTAATTAATTATAATGGTGACATCGAAGGGAACTGTGGATGGACGATTTACTACTACCCTTCGAGGCAGCACTCCCGGGGACGGAGGCGGCGGGAGCCACGCTTCTCTGACCGCCCTGGCCCCCTCGTCCTCCTCGGCCGCGCCGGTTGCGTCGTGCTTTTGACGGTGGGTGGAAAGGGCGAGGCCATCCAAGCTGTGGCTGGAGGAGGGGAACAGAGTGATGAGCTTGGCGATGTGGCCCGAGAACTGTGAGCCATGGTGGCGCGGTCTCTTGCGGCTGGGTGGGGAGATCTACTTTGGACTTCTCGTCTCAATGTAATGGCACCAACTTC
Organism: Ophioceras dolichostomum; assembly: GCA_003049485.1. Taxonomy (NCBI): domain Eukaryota; kingdom Fungi; phylum Ascomycota; class Sordariomycetes; order Magnaporthales; family Ophioceraceae; genus Ophioceras; species Ophioceras dolichostomum. The sequence goes on from PYST01000051.1 coordinate 151,007, forward strand.
CGAGGTGACATTGGCGGGTAAAGCTTAGGCTGCAAGCCGCCGTCAAACGACAGGAAGACACCATTTGGAACCAGACCAGCTACCAAGCTACCTTTGTGTTCCGTTCTTTTTATTCTTTTTGTTTTTGGCAGGTATGTCGGGGGCAGAGGAAAGAAGGGGAGGAAAGAGAAAGAGAGAAATCTTCAGGTAACAGACATTGTCGTTGGAAAATACAGTGTAAATTATAATACATCTCAATACGTTCCAGGCTCTGGGTGCAGGTGCAGACGTGCAAGGACTAGAAAGCTTTCCCGGTCTCCCGCGGCCACAGTTCCATGGTCAGGCTGCAATCGACTCCAAGAGCATCGAGGTTCAAGCAGAAGTAGGTGGAAAAGAGCCAAGAGGTCAAAGAAAGTGTCGCATGTTAGAAGTCATCGCTTTCGGGAGGTGCTGGAGAAACAGGCCTCAGCTCCGTATTCCGCACGCCACGGGAAAGGAGCAGCTCTGCTTTATGACTAAACGCAAACTGCCATGAGTGTCGAGCCTTCCACAAGTGCCCAGATATTTTAGAGCCCCAATATCAAGTCAGGGATCGAGAAGCCAGGTAGGACCTGGTTGACAAGCCAGCTGAGAAGCAAGCCGTCGCCTTCGCACCACTTGCTGGAAGAGCAGCTGACTCATTCTCTTTGTCCCGCACTCTCATACGCTGCTTTGATAGGTCACGGATCCCTGGCTGTGCCCCACCAACCTGTCACAACCGAGCTAGTCAACGCCACCGATCTCACTGGCTCCCCAGGCCTTATAAGAGATTTTCCCGCCCCTCTTACCAAAGATTCAAGGCAGAATGTCCGAGCGGTCCAAGGAGTGTGATTAGAAATCACATGGGTTCGCCCTCGCAGGTTCGAATCCTGCTTCTGTCGTCGAGCAAAATCCTTTTTTGGAGTTTCACCCTTTTTTGGATGATGCTCAACTGGAGGGTGGTGTTCTACGATAGAGGCAACTACGACCGTGTTCTTTCTTTCTTTTGTTTTTCGAACGTCTTGCGAAGGGCAGAGGTTGGTGAGGAAGAAGAGGAGGGGAGCAGGGGCGGCGGGGGAAGAGAGGAAGGACGCGGTGGTCGGGCTCATCAGAGTCTCAGCAGGGTGATCACGTGACCTGATGCTCGCTTAGTGGTCGGCTTTGTCACACTCGTCATAACCTCCACGAACCCCTTTATTTTTCCATTTAAACGAAAACCAGATTGATGGGCGTGACAGGTCGCATTTGACAAGAGGCAAGGCTTGAGGCCGGGCTAGAACGATAAAAACGTGTCAGAACTCTTTTCAACTCTCGACAGGTGGTGGTCTGAACCTACCATCATGTTCCTCACTCTCGATGCAACCGCTTTCCCAAGCTTTGAACTGTTTGTCTCGACAGAGACGGGACCGGACCAAGGCGAGATGCCAACCCATGTCGATAGGGCGTTCATCCATGGAAAGCCAGGCTCCCAGACGGCACCACGTTGAGCGGGAGCTGCAGCCACGAGGAACTGGGTGATACATCTCCAAGATCAAGACGGCGGGCGCAGCTCCCCTGGAACACGTCCTCCCCTTGAATCCAGCACATCTTATGGCTATCGCCCAGAAGCGGGCCACCATTACCCTTTTTAAGCTCCTGAAAGCCAAGTGGCGGGTGGTGCTGAAGAGATGAGGTACTCGCTCGCCTCATATCTCCGGATCGAGACCTTGACTACCTATCTAGGTAAGCGGATGCCATGATGACTTCCGGCATTCTCTCATCGCGCACGATGTTCAATATCTAAATTCGGGATGGAATGTCGACCTTCGATATCCGCCAGCGAGCTACGGATGTAGTCGCAGAGCTGCATCTTTTTGCCCATCCGATGCTGTGCCAGTTGGCAACGCATAAGCCAGAACAGGATTCTTCCAAGTGCCGCTGCCGGATACATCGGCAACTGGTAGCTTACGTCCACGCCGAACGTGGCTCTGGTGATGACTGACTTACGGATCTCCATTCAAGCCTCATGGTGTTCCCTCGGAGGGAGGCAGGAGCAACGATACTACTGTCCAAGTTGACAAATCCAGAGTCCTAGTACGGCCCCGTAATAAAATGTAGCGTACAAGGCTACATGTGGTAGCCTCGTGGAAATGCAGCACGAGGCACACGATAATAAAGTACATTGCAGGCTTCATAACAAGTAAAGCTACATCTTCAATCTCCCTAGTACAATTTGCATCATAGTCAATATTCCAGAAAAGCAATCCTCCCGACAATCAGTCTGAATACCTACCTAGGTTAGTATCAACCTGCCACGGAACGACAGCCAGCTTCCTATCTGTCTACACTTAGACTTCATCAGAACTGAGTGCTACGGAGGACCAGTTCGAAATCCTCCAGACGCACACCACGGCCGGCGAACTCGGCAAGCCTACGCGCCGCATCAGCGACAGCGACGATCTGACGGCCCGTGAGCTGGTGCGAGGACAAGGTCGGCTTCCCCACGACCTCCTTCCCGCCGTCATCCACCGCCCCGTAGATCTTGCCACAGCACTCACCGCCGATGTCGACGCGAGTAACCGCAACAACAGGACGGCGGGCCGCGCCGTCACCACTACCACCACCACGTCGTCCATCAAACTCCAACTGCGTGAGCTCGACATGTGCATTAAACAGCGCCGAATCCGAACGATCAACAACAGCACCGCCATTCTCACGCCCCATGCGATCCAGCACGCCGGCCCAGATGGCAGCGCGCTCCGCCTCGCGCGGCGGCTTGAACTCCATCACGAGGTGGTTGCCGCGCGACATCATCTTCCTGCTCATGTCCGCGCCGTCCGGCAGCGTGACGGCGCAGATGCCCCGGTGCGTCTCCACCGCCTTCTGCAGCTGCGACACCGTCCACGACCCGAGCTCGTCCCGCTCGGTGTTGCCGACGACGAAGAAGTCGTCGATCAGCAGCACGAGACCCCAGCGGCTGGCCAGCATCAGGATGTGGGGGACGTTGACGTAGAAGGCGTCCCACGTGGGGGCACCGCCGACGCCGCCGCGGTTGGGACCGCGGGGGTGAGGCGGCGGATACGGCCCCAGCGGCGGCATGGGACGCGGACCCATCGGGATCCTGAAGCCGTCCAGCGAGTTGAGGCGCTGGCGGGTCAGCTTGAGCGTCCCCAGCTCGGCCAGCTCGGCGGCGCCCTCCACGGCCGCCGTCTTTCCGATGCCTCGGGGTCCGTGGATGATGAGCGACATGCCGCCGGCGGGTTTGCCGTTCTCAGGGAGGGTGGCCCAGTTGCTCTGGCGCTGGCGCTTGGCCTGTCCCATGAAGATGCTTTGCATCAGGGTCGTCGTGGCCTCGGGAAGGACGAGGCGGCCGAAGGCCTGCTTGTCCCACTTCACGCGGGTGATCTTGCCGACGTCGAGGTAGACTGCATAGAAAAGGGACACCTAGTTAGTTCATAGTTTTTCTTGTGGCCGGAGAAACACTACGAAAAGAAGAAAGAAAGGGAAAAGGGACAAGAACCAAAAAAGGGGGGAAGAGTAAAGAACAAAAGAGAAAGAAAGGAAAAGAAAAAGAAAAGAGAGAGAGAAAAGAGAAGGAAAGAGAGAGAACGAGAAGAAATATGACCAACTTACCCCACATATGTTTCTCAAGAGAGAAGCCGGGAATCTTAGCCGGCAACATCATGGTCATATCGCCAGACATGCTCGACACCTCGCACTCAACGGGCCAGCTGTCGCCCCGCCTCTTGACAGTCTCGGCCTCGGGGAACTTGGGAGGCCTGTTGTGCGGGTTGCCGTAGTCGGGCGTTCCCCGCTGCGGCTTGGTGGTCTCGATGCACGCCTCCTCGTCGATCATGAAACGGGAGTTCTCGGGCTGTGAGGGCGAGGACGTAAGCAAAGTAGCCCGGTCATATTAGCCATCATCCATCGATCCAAGCAAAGAGAGAGACGGGTAACGAGGTAGGTCGGTACCCAGGAAAAGACAGGGAGAGGGAGGGGATACAGGGAAACAGAACCGGGAGGGAGGTCGAAGAAAAACAAAAGCTGGTGGCAAACTCACGAAGCAGTGGAACTGAGCAACGTCAAACCCAGAGTAAGACACGAGCTTCCTCGGCACCGAAGCAACATCCCTATAGGTCTGCCCCGAGGCCAGCAGCCGCGCCTTAGTCTCCTCGCTCGCGAACCTCAGCGGATACACCGCAAGGCTCGTGATAGGCACCCTGTGCCCCCTCGGCGGCCCCTGAATCGAGATCTGCCTCGCCATCCGCCTCGCGACCCCTCCCGAAACCGTCCACTCCCACACGGAAAACGTCGCGATCGCATTGTCGGCCTTGCTGCCGTGCGCCAGCGACGGCCACGTCTTCACCACGCCCGCCAGCGCGGCCGCCGTGCCGCCGGGAGTCGGCGCCGCGGCCGCCGGCTCGCCCTTGTTCGCGCCCTCCTTGATCCAGTCGATGTCTCTCACGACGACGACCTCGTTGGGCCGGAACAGCCAGGCGAGCGTCGTCTTGCTGACCAACCCCATCGAGAACTCGGCGTCGCACCGGCTCGTGCGCTGCACGGCGGCCGAGTCGCGCGCCATGAACCCCAGCAGGGCCTCGACGTCCTTCCGGTTTGCGTCGGCCATCAGCGCGGAGACGAGCGCCTCGCGGTGGTGCCACAGGAAGCGGGGCGAGTACGCGTTCGACGCGCACCGGATCGGGCCCGCGTAGGTCGGGTCGGCCTGCCGCTTTTCGAGGTCGCTCGGGCAGAGCGCGAGTGATGCGAGGAGGCGCGTGAGGGCGGGCGTCACGGGCCGGACGGTCTCCATGCGCCGGGGCCGGGGCCCGTGGTGGATGACCTTGACGCCGCTGTCGTACGTACAGGTCGGCTCCTTTTCGCCGCGGTAGCAGTCCCAGTCGCGGACGACTACGAAGAAGATGGTGTTGCCGTCGTCCTTGTCCTTGTCCTTGTCCTGCTGACCCTGGTCCTTGTCCTGCTGACCCTGGTCCTTGTCGTCGTTCTTCTTGCGCAGCTCTTCGATGTACTTGTCGACGGATCGCACCTTGTCCTCCTCCTTGATGTCCCTGTGCTGGCCGATGATCCTCGGGCACCAGTGCTTCGGCGGCGTCTTGACCATGTAGGAGTGGGGGCCGTGGGTGGGGAAGAGATTGTAGAGTACGACGTAGTCGCGCTGCTCCTGCTCCTGCTCCTGCTGCTGGTCATGCTGCAGGTCCTCCTCCTCCTCCTCCTGCTGCTGCTGCTGCTGCTGCTGCTCCTCGTCGTCCTTCTTCAGGACCGTCGTCGACGACGAGGGCGACTCACCGTCCGACTCTGACTCTGACTCCTCCGACTCAGAGTCGGGTGTATCAACGGTACCCCAGTCATTCTCACCATCATCATCGTCGTCGACGACAACCGACGCGGCTGATGATGTGGTGGTGGTTGAGGACGACTGTCGTCGCGAACGCCGTGTGTGAGGAGGCGGTTGGGCTTGGATGATCCTGGTGGGTGGAGGACCATAGCTGCCGGGGGGCGGCCCTAACGTAGCTCCGGCACTGGGGCCGGCGGGTTGGAAGGGGAAGGTTCCGCAGAAGCTGAACGCCGTCTCCTCGTCGCTGTCGAGGTCGTCGCCATCATCCTCCTGAACGGGCGAGAACGGCCGCTCCTTGATGGCATTGTCGGTGACGGCCGCTGTCTTGTCACCACCTCCAGCCTTGGGGGTGGCAGCGTTGGTCTCCTCCTCTGGCTTGGCCCGGGAAGCGGTAGCAACGATAGGGGTGGCAGCCTTGTCAGGCGTCGTCTTGTAGTTGCCACCCCTGAGATCCACAGTATCATCGTGCCAAAATGGCTTCTCATCACCAGCAAGGGAGAGGCTGGATCCCACGCCCCGCAGCATGACGGCGGCGGGCGGGTCAGGGGGAAAGACATCTTGGTCTAAGAGACTGCGGGGCACAGATGAGAGGGAGTCAGACATGTTGACGTTGGTAGAGATATGGATGGATGGATTGATGGGTGAGCACGGGGTAGATAAGAAATTGAGAATACTAGTGGAAACAGCAATGAAGAATCTTGTCAAAAAAACAGAATATTTTGTCAAACTACAGCTACGAAATGGGAAGAAAGCAGACGGTAGGTATGCAAACGATAATTGTTGCTCGGATGGTCACAACAATGATAGCTTGTGGGAAGCGAAGAAGAACTCGGTTGGGAAGGATAGGGACGAAAGAAGAGGGGTCTTTAAATGGGTGGGCTGAAACCCAGAGGAGCAGAGGAAGGAGGGGGATGAATGTAAGGGATGGGCGAGAGGAGCAAGAGCTGCCCTTTTCCAGCCGTAGTCGGCTGCAGGCTGTAGCCTACCGATGTCGTGGTCTTGCGTCAAGCCAGAAGGCAGCTATGCAGGCTGCCCGCCAAGACGTACGTTGGTCAATAAATGCTCAGGATACAGCTCCCGGCTCTGCTGCACATTCCGGACACACGCACGTCTGGGAGACACGTCGTCACACAGCTCGGGTGCGAATGTATCGTCGCTTGGACTAGCCAACTATCTTCAAGTCACTTCAGCAGCAAGTGCAGGTCGATAGAAGGGAAGGCAGTGCATGACTTCCGGGGCCCTCCGCTGCGGTGTACCTACTGTGCTGCGTTTTGTGCTCTGTTTTCTAAGACGGGGCATGCTGCAATCCGCAGAAGATGGCAGGCCGGAAATCACTCGGTCCAAATATAATCCATTCAATTAGGTCAAACTTTGTACGTGGTATAATACAAACCGCATTACAATACACTGCATTGCAGGCTCGGGGGCACAGGAATAGGTACCTACCCAGACTGATTTACAGCGGAGAGGAACAGCTACTGCCACATCTTCTTTCGTTTTTATTTTTCTTTTGTGGTCTACTCCTGCTTGTGCCGATCGATGGATGAAGCAAACCAGGGAAAGAACCTCGAAGTGAGTACAGAACATCGAAGCTGGAAAAGAGAACGAGAGATATAAAAGAGACGACGACAAAGGAAATAGAAAGAAAGCAAAAGAGCCCTCCGCTCCCCAGAAAAAAATACCACTAGGACACGGCCGCTCGTCATCACTCGCTCATTACGAACCCGACCGAGTCCAATAAGAAAGGGAGACAGATAAAGGAAGAGTGAGACCTAGCGGGATCCGACGGAAGCCCCGCTGAGGGACAATGAAAGGAATCCAAGGCGCAGCGACGAATAGCACATCCGATGCTTGCTAACTGCACGCTGCATGCTGCATGCTGCACTTCTGCTGCATGCATGCGCGCCCTGCCTGCCTGGAATGTCATGTCCGGGCGTTGCCTGCTGACCCCACACCCAGTTTAGCGCTCGGAGGTAGGTAGGGGGGTCAGACAGAGCCTCAAAGCATCATCCCCCCTCCAAAAAAGGAGGGGTGCGCGAACCATCATGAATCGACTGCCTGCTAGGTTTTCCCATCCATCCATCCATCCTAACACCCCACCCAAGCCAATGATTGTGTTTGCGTGCAAATCGCTGGCGATGATTGTTGTGTGATTCAAGGAAGACCGGGTCCTTGTTGCCCCGGACTGTCACAGCACAGGAAGTCGAGTAATCCTCTTTCGGCTGGGGAAAGGTCGAGTAGCACCGCGCACAAGTGTTTTTGTCAAACCAAGCAAGGCCGGTACCGGGCGGGAAATCATGATCTCATGAGTCTGCCGTGGAAAGGGGCTATGCGTGGCTGGGCTCCCGGGTAGGCCTGAAAGAGGTCGAGGAAGGATAGAAAGAAGACAAGAGGGGAAATATGTGACCAATATTACAGTAGTATATCATCGACAAGAGGAAAGAAGATAAAAAAGCGTGCGGTAGCAGGCCAGAGGTGCAGTGGGCAAGGTAGGACTAGCCCAGGTCGTGATAACGTTTTCGTGTCCCGAACAACAACGGCGGCAGCAGCACGTCGGCATCATCGGTTGCGAGCAACAGTCGAGACCCAAAAAAGTCAAATGATCACCAACCAACCCACCCACACAGTGTTTTCTTGTTTCTTCTCAAGCCTTTATGCCATCATGATACGACGACGACCAGTCGCAGTTGCAGCAGCGGCAGCAGTAGTTGCAGTCATATTTGCATGACACGAGACGAGCAGCACATGAGGCAGAAGAAGCCAGAAGACGACGGTTGGTGCACTTCAGTCTTGCAGGCGCGTGATAACCTCATCTCGGGAAAAAAGGAGTTCCAGTCCGACGATTGTCCAGAGTTGGGCGACAAGCATTGTCACAAAGGCGACGGCGGTGCAACAATTGACACTTCTGGCAGCGTATGATGGGTTGAAATCCGGGGAAAGATGTGGGGTATCCCGGGCGGCGAACGAATAAAAGAGCCAAGAAAACGAGAAAGGGAAAAAGAGAAGATAAACAAGGGGGATGGATGGATAAAGGTTGCACAAGTAGGGAGACTGATGCAGTGTGACGGTTGCTCATCGGATGGTCCAAGCCGCCCGTAGTGAAAGTTGTAGACATAGTAAGCCTAGGTCCGGACTGTTGGGGAGATGGCGGGGACAGAAGTTCCGGTTATAATCGTCAGGCGTTCACAACGTCGTATCATGCATGACCTGGTCAACATAGACGGGCGTTGCAAACAAGGAGAAAGGCGTGCGTGCTTGACAAAGCGTGGAGGTAGGTGAGTCATCGTCATCGAGGCATCAAAGCATCAACGAATATCAGCGGGATTGTGACAAGTCGGTATGCACTGCGACGAGGAAGTTCACGCTGTTCCGGGTGGGTTACCGCCAGCCGCCTGGGTCTGCTGGGCCTGGGTCATGGCCTGGAACCACAAGGCAGCATAGGCTTGGTAACCACCATCTGCATGACGTAGCCTGGTTAGCAATTTGTTCACACGATATAGTTCAAGCCCTACTACGCTAGGGTTTCGGCTGGCTGAGACAGGAAGAGACTCACAAGGTGCGTAGGGATCTTCAGCTCCAGCAACTCCAGCAGCAGCCTGGCCAGGGACGGCCGGCGGCGCCTGCTGCTGGCTGGGCGCGATACTGCTGTTGTGGTTAGAAGGCGGCCCTTGGCCGTAGTTCGGGTTGTCGAAGTCTCGGTGACGTCCCCTTGGAGGACCACTGCCTCCGCTGTTCTTCTGGCGCACGGCCTCTACCTTGTCCTCGATGGCACGTTTGGCGCGAGCAATAGCATCGGGGGAGCCGAGAAGGCCGATCTCGCGCTCCGACTCATTCGCTCCCGACGACTGCGAGACGTTGATCTTGCAGCCGGTTGAACTCTGCATCTCCCGAATGGTCTCGCCGCCCCGGCCAATGATCATGCCGACGGCCTCGGAGGGCACATATATGGAGTCGTTCGATTTGTCATAACCGCCGCCGGGGCCACCGGGGCCGCCGCCTCCGCCACCACCGCCACCACCGCCTGAGTTGTAGTCCCGATGACCACGACCCGGGGGCGGACCACCGGCACCACCACCACCGCTGCCGCCCCCGTTGCGTGTGTCGCTCTCGACAATCTCCATGATAAGGTTCTTGGCGTTACTGGCGGTCTCGGGGGATCCAATAAGGTTGACCGGACGGAGGCCGTTGACGCTCTTCGACTCGCCAACGATGTTGATGTGGCATCCACTCCTCTCCTGCAGATCTCGGATTGTCTCACCGCCGCGGCCGATGATCAGACCCACGGTCCTATCGGGGACCATAATCTGCAGGCACTCTTCGTCCTCCCTCGGCTCGTTGCCTTGGGGACCGCCTCGTCCTCCCCCGTGATGAGGGGGACCGCCGTCTCGGCCACCGCGATCGAAGGCGCCACGGTTGAGCGGAGTCATTCCGCTATCGTCAATGATGCGGTAGATGGCAGCCTTTGCCTGCTCGCGTTGCCGAGGTTGTCCGGATATCTTACAGCTCCGGCGCTTCTCATCATGCGACGCAGCAGGCAAGAACTGCACACGACAGCCGCTATCGGCTTCAACCCGACGAAGGTTCTCGCCCTGTCGGCCAATGATTAGTCCAACAAGGCTGGCCTCGATCTGGATCACCTCAGAGTTGTCGTCGCCACCAGCGCCACCGCGTGTGGGTGACCGGTCGCGACCGCGTGGAGAGAATGTATTGCCCGGGCGCCCCTGGCGGCCACCACGCGGTGAGAATGACCGATCGCGGTCGCGGCCGTAGCCAGCGCCACGGCCACGTTCGCGGTCGTCACGCCTCTCGTCGCGGTAGGGGTTATGGTTATCACGGAACTGCTCGCGTCGGGGACCAGGTGATCGGGATCGGTCTCGTTGGTAGTGAGAGCCGTCGCCGCCGGATCGGTGGTCATCAGAATAGCTGTTGGCAGGACGTTCGAAAGGAGTGGCGCCGTGGTTGGTCGCGTAGCTCCTGGCCTTGGCGATGGCGTCTTGGAGAGATCCGCCGGCAGCACCGGTACCAGGGGCCGCGCTCGACGCGCCCGGGATGACTCCTGACTGGTAGGGCGTGATTCCAGATAGATCGACGCTGCCGGTGGACGACGGCTGGGGATACGGATATGCAGGAGGCGCCGCGTACGGAACAGCAGCGGGCGCGCCAGGATACTGTGGTTGCAGAGGCAAGAATGGCGGAGGGACACCAGGGACGCCGGGAACACCAGGAGGGACACCACCAGGAGGAGCTTGTTGTTGGCCCTGATTCGGTTGTGGAACGCCTTCAAATCACGTTCGCATGGAACAAACAGTCAGCATCAAAGAAGGGAGGGCGGGCGGCGGGCAGCAGGCAGACAAGGTAGACAGCAAACAATTGATCCCGATCACCACGATCACAATTGCCCTTGAACTAAAAACTTACCAAGGCGCGCGAGAATATCGCGCACACTTGCGGCCGGATCCGACATCCTTTTGCGGTTGATGGATGGAGGGACTCTCTTCAGACAAGACAATGGCGGCCACACAAAAACCTATGCACTCTTTTGCACCACAGAACTCGCGATCGCGATTGAAGACGTACGGACGACGCGACCTCAGATGCGATTGATTGATTGGTCGAAAACGCAGGCGAAAAAAACGCAAGACAGGGAAACGCAAGAGACGCAAAAATCAATTGTCAAAGCGACGAACACCCGAAGTGGTTATTACCAACACGTTCTCAATGGCGGGACAGATCGATCACAGCGTTTTGGTTTTGGTTGAATTGTTTTCGTGAAGAGAGCAACAAGAAATTGGCAATGGGAAAAGAGAGAGAGAGGAAGGAAGGCCGTTGCGTTCAGTTTTTAACCTCCAGCCGTCAAAGAAACTGATGTGGAAGTAGCTGGCAAAGCTTTTATGCGCCGTTTACGTAAGCCGGCTTGGAGGCTGTGATTCGCCGGGACTGGGTTAGCGTCGAACGGGCGTGGCTGAGGTGGCGAAGGCCACTGAATCCCTGAATCACTGAATCACACACCTGTGACGTCTCGATGCGAAATGATGACTGAGGAATCTTTCGTTCGGCCGATTCAAGACGTTTGTCACTGGAGTTAATTTGATGGAAGATGAAGAGGGTAAAACCTTTGAGTGAAGGCATAACTGGCCTCCACGAAGCTTGGCTGTGACGACCTACCAAAGTATTATGTCCGATTCTGTCACGAGGTTTCAGCAATGTGATGGAATCGTATCATGCCTGCCGTCTCGTCTTCTTCTATGTGCACAGAAACCAAGAACAGTCAGCTACCTACGCTCGCCACACTCGGAGAGGCTATGGTGAGTGTGACAAACCAGTGCCGCTGTTTCGAAGGCTAGGATCACTGTAGCGCATTCCTACTGGAAACTCCTTTCCACGCTCGCTCGTTCAGCTTAGAGCTATACACCTCCAGAGCCTTCCTATTTATCATTGGCTCACAGCGCTTTCGTCCTACCCATATCTGTCGAGCGCCCGTGCCAAGACAGCCCCCTTTCCTGGCCTCAGCTGCTACAGGATTCATACCGTCAATCATCACCGAGAGAGAACAATGGAAAACAGGAGGACTTGGATAGGAGGCAGCGATACATGGGAGATAATGTTTTTTTTAACACGTGTCTAAGTTCAATATTTTTTCTACATGCTAATCATTTTGCCCGCCTCATTTCTTTGCTCTTGGACTGCATTTTGAGAGCCTTCCCGGACAGGGCCCTTGTGCCAATCAACAAGCTGACCACCCAATATGCACTCCGCCCCTCCAAGGACGCCATACATGTTCAGCCGGAGGCACTCGGCCAATTGATAACTATACATTGCGTCGGGTATGCGAGAATGCGCTGCATGAAGTCTGGCTATGAAACCCAAACCTTTTTGCTTCGAGGGAAGGCTCCGAGGCCTTTAAGAGATGGCTTTCAGGCTCGCATTTTCAGGGTTTGTGTCATCCCCCTCACTCTTTTCCTTTCTTCTTCCCTTTGGTATTCGCTGTAGGGGAATGTGTTATCTAGTCGTATGCCTAGTATTTAGCAAAGAGTTTCAACTACTCTCATAATCATCATAATCATCATCTCTCTCCACCGGTTGCCTCCAAGCCATCAATCAGCTTGAAGTATTGGCTTTCCTCCCTCTACTCGGATCTTTCTACCATGTTTCTTTTCGGGCTGTGCGACTATTGGTATTGAAGAGATAATGGATCACCATGGCGTCCTCAAGCTCTTCTAATCTCCCAAGTGAGTCGCATTTAGCAGTGTCAGCGTGGCGAGACATTCAGGGTCCACTAAGCTTCTGGTTCATTACTTCTTCCCAAATCCTAACCTTTGAGTTCGCTCGTTCCTTTGGATCTGACATATTTATCTTGGCCCACAGTTCCTGAGGCCGCGGCCCCGGTCCCGTCTTCGCGAAAGGACTTTAATATCGCCATACTGTGCGCCCTCCCACAGGAGTTCGACGCCGTAGAAGCCCTCCTCGGCCGCAGGGACTTAGATAAATTCAAAGACCCCCACGACCGGGACATTCAATACGAGACCGGCGACTTCGGGATCCA
>PYST01000510.1:0-20843 GCA_003049485.1 Ophioceras dolichostomum
GGTGGAGGGGGAGGGTGCGGAGGAGGGTGTGGTGGAGGCTGTGGAGGAGGTTGTGGAGGAGGAAGTTGATGATGATGATGATCATGAGATGATGATTTTAGTCCTAGAGATGTTCAGGGCTGTCAGCCAAATCTGGCTACCTATCTAGATGCCAACCCTATACCACTTTCTGATGTGCTTTGGCCCCGGATGTGTCTGGCGAGGCTAACGATCGAGCGCAGTGATTTCTCGTTGTCGATGTATGTTGAAGAGCGAAGTTGCTCTCTGGTATTCTGCTATGGCTTCCTTGTTTCCATGCGAAATTTATTGGGTGGCATTCGCATTTTACTATTCTTCACTCTCTATCAATCAATCGTTTCGTGCCCTCATCGATAGTAAGCAAAAGACGAGTTAGTTGGGAGTGACACATTAAAGCAGGGACAAGGGACCCAACCAATCCTACTACACCAACATCACCCACCGTCCCTGTTTCGTTCCCAGCTTCCAATTCCAGCCAAACCTCTCTAACCTCTCTCACACCACTAACTCGCCCCAGCACATCTCGTTTCGCCATGCAGACAATTTCCAACCCAGCAGAGCGTTCCTTGCTCTCGATTGTGGAAAGGATTGACGAGTCAGTGAGAAAGAACGAAGCAGGGCAGTTGATTGACTGACCGAGCTAACAAACGGCTACCCTCCTCAGCTTCCCCTACTTCCAAGACGACCCGGGCAGATATAAACAATTTGTCCAGCGATACTTGTTTGTGGCCGCACGTCTCTCCTCTTTTCTTGTACTTATTTACGCGAAGCAGTTTTCCTCCCAGCCGACTTGTAACTGCGCTGTCTAGGGGGGCCGATGAGAAGAATCCTCCAAGTTGATTGGTTAGTGGCCGACTTGGGGCGGCAGACGAGCCTTGCCTACCCCCCGTCATTGTCCTCATCGTTTGTCTCATCGCCTGCCTCATCGCTTGCCTTTTCTACTCCGAGTGGGTGGTGTCTGGGAACCGAAGTTCGTCCGCCGCCGTATGCCTGGAGAGCCTCAACTCCCTGCCTGCCATAGAGCGGCGATAAGACAGAGACCACCCCATGGCGAACCCCGCCCGTTTCCAAGGGCCAGATGAGCACTTGATGGAAAAGAGGGTGTAGGGAGTATTGACATCCATTCTACCATGGTCAGACCACTTTTGAAAAACCCAGGAGGCCCTGGAGGGTCGTGAAAACGCTTCATTGGGTCGAGTCTGGTGCGCGAGGCCACGTCAATGCTGTTGTACAACCCAAGGCGCCGCTCTGAGGTTCTTTTGCGTTTGGGTAATTTGCCGCAGCCTTTCCAAGACAGTACCAATTGGCATGGCCGACTCTCAAATGCCGGGATATGGGCGCCCTGTACGTATGGCTGTCTGTTCACGGCCTGCATACCTTGTCAACGTCTCCCTCTCTCCCCTCAGGATGCTATATAGAAATTACGTAGATAAACGATGACAGTACCGACCCAGAAAAGAGTAAGGCATCCTTTCTCACTCAGGCTCAAAGTCGCCAAGAGCAGGCCTGTTTCTGTGGCGCCTTGCCAGTACTATTCGGTTGCAGACTTCCACAGCTAGCCCTCAACGAAAACGTAGGCGGGGAAACATAACACTCGCATCATGGCCCCTAGGAGGCTAGTCGAAGATGGTGCCAGGTCCGTTAGCTCGGATGAATCGAATCCTGCTCCGACCGGCCTCAGGCCTCTCATGTCTGGCGCAATGGTCTGGGACGGTCGCCGTCTCTCCGCCGCCGAGTACACCTACCACTTGACTGCTGACTGCTGAAGATCTTGATGAGATCGACCTCGCAGTGCAGTGCTTCAAAGGTCATTCGCTGGACTCTTCTCTTAAGCCCTCTCGCCGCCAATTTGACCAATTTACTTCTTGGCCCCCCCCCTCTTTTTTTTGTCTTTTTTTTTCGTTGTTGTCACAGTCTCTCTCACCCCTTAACGCACAGTCTGGCTTACATTGGTTGGCATTCTAGGACTTGGCCTTGATGGACCCGACATCACCCGGGCCGGCTTTCCCCTCCCATCGCTGGGGGGAAACTGATCGCATTCGCAGAAGAGATCCATAGCGGCAAAGGATTTGTCGTCCTGAGCGGCTTGGGCCCTGGGAAGTACTCGGCTGAAGACAATGCCATCATCTTCCTGGGGATCGGATGCTACATCGGAGATGAGAAGGGGATGCAGGACAACGCGGGCAACATGATCGGTGAGACCTCGTTGCTGCCGCAAGGCTTTCACCATCTTGACCTCGCTCACGGCTCATGTCTCTTGGCTCACGTCTCCTAGTCCACCTCCGCGATCGCGGACAGCGCATCACCAAAGCGTCCCACAAAGCTTCTGTAGGTTATTTGTTATTCTGTGCTTTCCTCTTCGACTTTCCAGAGCCCCTCTTCTCTAACATGTCTCCCGACTACTACCAGCCGTTCCACTCGGAATTCTTCTGCGACGTGCTGGCCCTCTTTGTGCGCGAGGCTGCTCTCGACGGCGGTCGCCTCCACCTCGCCTCGTCGTGGCAGATATACAACGACCTCTGCGCCGACCGGCCCGATGCTGTCGAGTCTTTGTGCAAGCCTGAGTGGCAGTTCGAAAGGTATGTATTAAAGGCAGTTTTTTTTTTCCCACGCAGGGAAAGCGTGAGGCCAAGGAGGCTAATCCTGAGCGGCTCTCTGGGTCTCCCTAGTCGAGGCAAACTGTTCCCCGCCACCACCTGGCCGCTCCTGTTCACGCACGAGGGCAAGGCCATCCTGAGCTTCAGTCGCCGTCCATTGACGGGCAATGTCGACATAGATGACCCTGCCTCCCGGCTGTCTCAGGAACAGACAGACGCCCTAAGGCAGGTCTACCAGACGGCCGGCCGGCGCTCCGTCGTGCTTGGGATGAATAGGGGAGACATGGTGTTTGTCAACAACCATGCGCTGCTCCACGCGCGGGACGCCTTCCGCGACGACCCGAACCAACCCCGCCATATCCTGAGGCTCTGGCTCAGGAACAGCCGGCTGGCCTGGCAGCTGCCCAGCTCCATCAGCAAAGGCAACCAAAACATCTATCACGAAAACGGCCTGGTGTCCGAGCGGTGGTAGCTGGGGGGCTACGGTAGCGACGGTGGCGACGGGCCCCCGACCAGGTCCTCGTGGATGTAGACGGCGGCCACTACGGCGGAGGGGAACCGGTTGGCACCGGAGTGACCTCACACTAAATAGGTAGGTAGGTGGTAGGTAACTAAATTGCCGTTTCGTAACATCGTGCCATACTGGAGGAAATGCAGCTAGCTTCCAAGAGTTTACTTCCATCAATTTTGATGATCTTGTCCCGTTTTGATGATTAATGTATCTTCGTATTATTTTTTGTGCCGCCTTGATTCTTTTAGCTATAGCAATGCTATCACTATCTTGTCATAATCCTCGCAGGTGCAGACTCATAGACTCATATGAATTTACCGGTCTCTATTAATGGGCCAACGTGGTCGACAACCCTTTCGAAGTATGCCACTTGGCCCCTTTGAGCAAGTCAGCCACTACTCGCGTCTTTCGGGTCCTCCTCCAGGCCTGATTGGTGAATAAAGAGCCAGTAAATAAGATGCACTTCATTCAAGTCCATGTTACCCGATACCTGTTATCTCTGAAGCACAACCGACACCAAGAGAGCATCCGTACCTACCAAGTACCTACTAGGTAGAGTAGGCACATACCTTAGGTACCTACCTACCTAGCTTAATCTTAGCAGATTACCACATAGCGAGGCCGCGTATATCTAGTACGCAGGGATGGATTTGTCTCCGCGCCAGATCGAAGCGATCCTCGGGCCAGCTGTGGCTCATCTCGAGGGGGACGACGGCAATTGGGAGCATTCGTGGGATGGCTCCTTGCTCAACCCAAAAAACAGAATCGACAGGCTGCCTCGGAAACCAAAGAAATGGAGGCATTTTCGAGCCGGTCTGATCAATGCCAGGCTCCACGCCGTGCCCACCTTCGCACTTGGGCGGCCCCCGACGCATGTCGACATCGTGTTGCTGGCGCTGTTGTTGGATACCGCCAAGCAGCCGTGGCAAAGCCTCATTCCCGACGCCGTCTCCCTAGTGCAGAGCGACGGAGCGGCGCCCTCGCCTTTCGCTGATTTCGTTCTATCATCGCTCGAACACTGGTCAAGCGGCATCCACGACTTCGAAGACCGCTATCGGAGTCTACCGTTTGGATCCAGAATCGTCGTCAAAGATGTTGACGGCAGCGCAGGCTCGAGTCCGGACCTGGACATCTATATGGATCCAGATCACAGCCTGGAGCTGCAGTGGCTCTCTCTACAGTCTTTACAGGCTATGTGGGAGTTCGACGAGAGCTGCGGCTATTCGCCGACGATCGACATCGGGCGGCTCTCTCTTATCGCCGGCCTTTACCAGTCCGTCTCTTTAGTAATCTAGTCGACCACGGAGAAGGAGGATCATCACCCTCTTCTTCCCTGATGCCGTTCATTTTCAAATACACATCGACAGAACCGAAATACCTCTATCACGAGCTGAAACAGCTCCTCTCGCTGGAGTCCCACCCCAACATCATAGCGCGCCCTTCCCACATCGTCACCAGCAAGGTGAAGTTCGGTAGCAAAGAAGGCGTCTGCGGCTTCCTCATCGAGTATTGCCCGGCCGGGAACCTCTCCCAGGCTTTGCGGCCTGGAGCCGCCATGAGGGGCCGCATGGACCTGGAAACCAAGCTCCGGTGGGCGCACCAGGTAGCTTCAGCCTTGGAGCACGTCAGTCGCTCGCCCGTCGGGTTCTTCTCCGACATGAAGCCCGAGAACGTCGTCCTGAAGAAGCGGGAAGGAGGAGAACACGGCCAGTACGACCTGGTCCTGATCGACCTCGAGCACAGGGGCGCCTGGTTCTCCTGGTCCCCTCCCGAGCTCAACAAGATCACTCACCTCGTCTACCTGGCTACCCACCCGCTCATCCCCGCAGCGGTCAGACAGAGGTACAAGGAGTTCCTCGATGCCGCCATGCCGTCGTGGGACGCCGGCAGCAGTAGCGGAAGGAGCAGCAGGTTCCGGAGCCGGCGGCCGCAGGGCTACGACAACGCGCCGTTCGGATACAACGCGAGCTGGCGGGCCCTCGCGCCCGACGAGCGGGACCGCGCCGTCGTCTTCATGCTAGGCCGCGTGCTGTGGTGCATATTCGAGGCGCAGCCCACGTCCAACGCGGCCGAGTTTTTCCGCGAGTCGTACCCCGAGCACCGCTTCCCGGATTTCCGCCAGAGCACGCCGCCCCCCGTTCGGGAGCTGATCAGGAGGTGCACCGCGGGCGCCCCCGAGTGGTCCGGGACGAAACGCCCCATAGTACAGGGCTCCGATGGACTCCTTTATCCTCGAAGAGAGGAGGAGAAGAGGTCGGGCCTCGGGGAAGGACGAGGCGACGTCGACGGCGACCGCCAGCGCGACTGCCAGCGAGACGCTCGAGACCGTCAAGAGATGGTGGCAAGAGCAGGAGGGCTTAGCCCGGGACTACGTCTCGAGGGGGGCTCACAACCTTGACGCGTACGCAGAGGTCCTGCTCGCCAGGGAGAGACTCGACCTTGGCGAGGTCGCAGCAGTCCTGCACGAGCTCTGGCAAGATACCATTCGCATTGAGCCGTGATTCGGGGGTACTACCAGGCGGCAACCTGCCTTGTGGTCTTATGGTCGAGTAGAACAGGCGAACACACGGCTGAAATTCTACTTGCCCACGTTCACCAGAGGGGCAAACCTGTCGCTCCGTCGCCATCATCATCAGCCGAGGCTGGCTCTGCCCAATTGCGACTTTGATGTGCCGAGCTCAGCTAGCGCAGTGTGGTTCTCCTAAGTCAAGACCTGGCCGTGTCAAGTGTGTTTCCGTATCTTACTGTAGCCCACAGAAGAAGTTTTGAAACGTATTGCCCGTTATCAAGTGAAAGACAAGGAGCGGTTGGAGCCCCCGGAGGTCGGTGGCCAAGCGAGGAGACTATTGCAGGTGGATGAGATGATGATATACATGGAAGCTGGAGTTTGGGTTTTTGGGCGTTTTGGAAATGAGTGTCCCACCACACCCCCTGTGGCACTAACGCAACAACCGCTGGGGATCCATTATTCCGGGAGGCTTTCAGGGCCGTTTTACCGCATTACTCGCTGTAAAACAGCGCTGGTCAGGGGGCTTCTAGGGATTGGATGTCCCATCGCCAGCAACCGACGAGAATCACCTCCGCTTTGGGTTACTTATTACCATCCAGGTGAGGCTGAGCCTGCTGAACTCGTGCTATTACCAATCGACAGGCAGCCAGCCCGGGAATCTCGGTCCTCTTCATCTCTCATGTTTGTTGCCACTGGCAGAGCCACGTAGGTACCTACATACATTTGCACGAGCAGTAGGAGCTACTACAGCGTTCTCAAGGCGGAGGCAACAAAGCGAACGTACAGATTCCCCACCTCCACCGTTCACAGCCAACTGGTGAGATGAAAAAGCGATTACTCCGGATTGGTTCGAGCGGACAGAAGACAGGCGCCTCGGCCCTTCAAGCATCGGCCAGCGCCCCGGCTTCGGGCATCACGTTTGTCGACAACTCCCGTGGCGCGTCGGCGGCCGTTGCCGAGCTTTCCGCGGCGCTCGACAGCGCCCTGGACCAAGCCGATTTCACCGGTGAGTTGAAATGCCCCCTCATAAGCTTCTTTTTCTGATGGCTATGCTACCTAAGCATGGCTTCGGTTAACGCATCGTTTACCCTCATCCAAGCCGACCTCGACGAGGGTCTCAGTCATCTGGTCCATAAGCTCGACCAGCAGGCCTCGACATTCTCCAACTCCAAGTTGGACGATAGCTTATGCGCCGAGTGGGCATGGTATGGCCTCCAGACGTGTCCCCAGTCGACAACCTAGACTTGGCATGCATGCATGGTCCCGGGCTGATGATGTGAATATGCATGTACGCGTCTTGTCCCGGCAAAGTTCTCAGGCGAAAGCGCAGACCGTCTCGGTCGCCTGGAGGTGCGCGCTTGGGGTGTACGACCTCGCCGGCGACCTGCAGAGCCCCCCGTATTGCAGCTTCCAGCATGAACTTGCCGCGACGCCGTCGATGGGCGGCAGCCGTAAGGCCCTGGCCACGACCATCGTGAGGCCGACGGCATCGGACAACACGCACGAGTTCCTCCCTGCCCTTGTCATCGCCGTCCGCGGCAGTGCCAGCAAGGTCGATCACATGGTGAACGCGAATGCCGAGCCGCGGAACGCATCAGACTTGATTGTACGCGAAGCCGATGATGGACAAGCTTAGAATCCAACACATTCTGAAAAGCGCCTGCTTGCTTACAGCAGACAGACTTGCTTCGCTAACGCACCACCGTTTTCAAAACAAAAGGGCCGGCCTATCGATGCCCATTCGGGGTTTCTGAACAGTGCCAAGGCTCTGGACGATATTGTGTCTGAGAAGATTCGCCTGTATACGCAAGCCCACCCGTCGTCAGAAGCCCATATCATCTTCACAGGCCACTCAGCAGGAGGAGCTGTCGCGAGCCTCCTCTTTCTCCGGCACCTGTTGAATAATCCGGACGAAGGTGAAAAATCACAGTCTCGTACCCCCCCTGTATGATCATATTCCTGATTTTCTTTGCTAACTTGTCCGAATATCAGGTTCCGCCGCCGCCCGGCTATCGTGTATCACATTCGGTTCACCACCGGTGGTGACAACATCCCTAGAGCTCGGAAGCGTCACACTTTGCCAGCCGCGTCTGGGCCTCTGCCTCAACATCGTCAACGAGTTCGACGTGGTCACGCGCGCGGACAAGCCATACATGCTCTCTCTCGTCAATCTCCTGCGCTCCATGTACGAGCAGCCACCTCTCGCTGCTAACGACGAAGATACGGGTGGTAGCATCAGCAGCAACAACAACCCTATGTTGCCCTCGCCCTCAACCACCGGGCCTGCTGACCGAACACGGCAGGCCGGAGAAATACCACCGCCGCCGCCGCCAGCAACGGCAGCAGGTCATGGCAACACACAAGGAGGAGAACAACCCCGCACTACGAGAGCGAGAGCCTGGCCCGTCCCTCCCCTTCTTTATCACCATGTTGGATCCCGAGTGCTGTTCATGATGCGGCTGGACGGCTCCGGCGAGCCTCGCCTTAAGGCGGTCGAGGTGCATCCTGCCGAGTTCGCACAGCTGCTGTTCTGCCGTGTTGCCGTGCACCGCCGCGCGTGCTACTCGGAGCGGATGCAGCGGCTCGAGGCCGGGGAGCTGGGCTGATTGATATAACCTACACAACGAGGCTGGTGCTTCGCGCGTTTCCAGGGGCCGGCCATGTTGTCCTTCGCTAGGATTAAGGGTTCCTACGTCACTGTCGGAAAAATTAAATGGTAAAGGATGCTAGGTGTCCCGGTGGTGCACCGGAATCTTTGCAGGTACTGTAGCTCTCTGCTCAGGAGTTTCCTTTCCAAATTGTCACCGATTGTTTAGCTGGGCGACTTTCAATGGTCTTGAGGGTTGGTTCAACCAGTCTCGAGCCAGTTTTCAGGGTAACTCGCTGGCTTACGGGGTTGTGGGTCGTGCCCCGCTTTCCCGTCCCTCGGGTTTGTGCTCCAGCGCGATCTTAGTAGGGGTCCAGCTCTTTGCAGCCCCGCCAAAGCCTGGGATCAGGGCTGTGTCCAACCCCTGGGTTGCGGCGAGCCACACAACAGACGGAATGGTCGGCCGATTCAATCGCCGGTCTTGCGACGACGTGTCTTTCGAAGTGGGATGGAGAGACGCCGACGAGACACCACAGTCCGAATGCTCCGAGCAACAGCAGCACTAGCCGCTCCTCCTGGCTTGAGAGTCGAATAAAGATGTACGAAGACTCTTGGTACAGCTTCGTACCCGACTTTCAGAACAGGAGAGGCGCTGCGGCTCAAGGCCATCGTCGCAACCCATCGCTTCATCAGCAGCCCAATGCAAGCTCCCCCCGCACTCCTCTGACAAGACTCCCGTGCGCACAATTGACTGCCACTTCTGGCTACCTAACTGACACCCGCACGCCGCCATCACAGGGCACAAACCAAGGCCCCGATGCGGCGCAAGACGAACTCTTCGAGGAGATCGAAGATGACAGCCCTCCCGCGCCGACGTTGACGAGGCGAGCAAAGTCCTACTCCGATTTCTACGATGTGGTCCGGAAACAGCTCAGCAAGGATGCAATGAAGAAGCGAAAGAAGAAAATGGACAGGGGATGGGATGCATTAAACGCTCCTGAACTCCCCGACGGTCGTCATCTGTTCGCAGAGCGGGAAGTCGCCCCATTTGATGACGCTCTCGGAAGCGAGCTGCTCGAAGCAAGTCAACGAGAATACCAGTGCGTCTTCTTCCCATCCTTCCCCTCTATCACTCGGCTCGACACACCCAAGACGGGTGGATGGCAGAGGGCCTTGACTTACGCTCGCCTGTCAATCATAGTTCTTACCGAGACAAGCTGTCCCTGACGGAGAGACATCTCGACACGCTCATACAAGACACGAACGGCGCGCTCGACATCTTGGCCTCACTAGCCGAGTCCTTCCGGGCTGTCGAAGACCAGACGACGTCTTTCCAGGCGCAGTGCGATGACCTACTCACGGAGCAGAAGAGGCTGGAGAAGCTCGCAGATGACATCCGTGGCGACTTCTACTACTACGCCTACCTGGAGGAGGTCACGCGAAGGCTTAACGCACCTGGTGCTAGCCGCCTAGTTGATGGGTCGTCCTTCGCGGAGATGCTCTCGAACATCGAGGCTTGCATCGTATTCATGATCAAGCATGTAAGGTCTCTCCTCCGCCACCGTCATCCTCTTCTCGGACGACGGCCCACACCCTTGCCCACTGCAGCACTCAGGACTGACTGAACCCTCCCGCGACGAATGAAACCGCACAGCCAACCTACCGGGATGCCGAGTCATACCAAGCCCGGTACCAGTCGCTGTTGACCAAAGCCCTCCATCTCTTGGAGGTTGGATTCACCGCACTGCTGGACCGGGTCTCGACCGACATCTCCAAGCAGATCGCCGCAACCGCATCCGAGCCCACTAGGCACGCGCTCGCATACGGCCGCTTCGAGGAAATGATGCTCGAGTCCTACTCGCTCATCCCCAACGTGCAAGAGGTCGTCCACAGGGCCTACAACCGCCACGGGAACCCCAAGTCGGGCCCCTGCGCGGACACGTACAGCAACACGGCCGACAACATCTTCCGGTCCTACCTGGCCGCCCGGGACCGCGACCTGAAGCCGCTCAACCAGGCGGAGCTGGACGCGTTCAAGAAGGAGGCCAGGGACTCGCAGGACGACAGGCTCCACGACGACAGGGAGGTCGCGGCGCTGATGCTGGAGGCCGCGTCCCGCAACTTCGTGAAGCAGTGCTTCGAGCGCTCGTACAACGAGCTCACGCTCTTCGCGCGCATCTTCTCCGTCGAGCCACAGTACCACCACCTGGAAGGCGTCGGCGCCGGCGCCTCCTCGGCGTTCGCCACGCTCAAGGCGTACCGCAGTGACTCCGTGAACGGCGTCAACATCACCCCCATCGCCACGACCCTGCAGTCCGTGTGGACCGCGGCGGCGGCGGCGGCGGGGGCGGAGCAGCTGCTGGGCGTCGTGTGCCACGTCGTCGGCTGGATGACGGACGAGTACCTGATCCTGGACTACGACGAGGACGAGACCCCCGTCGCGCTGCACCGGCAGGAGCTGACCGTCCGTGTGCTGGCTGAGCACCTCTGGGCTTTCACCGACGCCCTGTTTGAGGCCGAGATCACGAAGACGATCACGAAGGCGCCCGTGGTCCTTGACGCGCTGAAGGCAGGGCCGCCGACTGCTAAAGCCGCTGCTGCTAAAGCTGCCGCTAAAACCGGCGATAGCGCTGCGACGTCATCGGGTGCTTACCCGCCGGTTTTACGGGCTCTCGAGCTCCTCAAGATGTTTGATCAGTGCATGCCGAAGGAGCGATGTGTAAGTGCCCTGAATCTCATATAAGATATTGCTCTCCCATTTCTCCCGGTTTGCTGTGTTCTCGGCGCAAGAGGAGGTTACAGCAGAATTAGCAAGCTGACACTACCTACCTACCCACCCACGACCCTCTTTCACAGCAACGAAACAGTCCAGTCGTGTTCAAAATAGTCCGCGAAACGATCCAGGCCCTGCAACGCGCCGAGGCCCGCATCAAGTCGGCAAAGGGCAGTAGCGCCGCCACCCTCACCGACCCGGACCTGTTCATAATCAAGAACCTGCTCGTCCTCAAGAACGAGCTGCTCACCCTCGAGATCGGCGACGTGCGCGGCGCGGGCATCCAGCACTTCCCCCAGATCTGGGACGCCCTGTCCGCGGCGGGCGGTCTGATCGGCTACTTCAGCAGCTTCATCCCCGGAGCCTCCTTGTTCTCCTCCTCGTCTTCGGCGCGCAACTCGCCAGCCCCGGGCGGCGCGTCGGGATCTGCGTCTGGAGTGGGCACGCCGAGAGTCGGTGGTGGCACGGGTGCTGATGGGCAGCCGCAGCAGCAGGACGCGAGCGAGCAGCTTGATGAGTTGCTGAGGCAGAGCATTTATGCGTTCACGCAGCGGTGGGCTGCGATCATCAATGACGCGAGAGGTGTTGGGGGTACTGGTGGTAAAGGCCAGGCGCAGGCGCTCGCGGGGAAGAACCTGGGGAAGATCGAGAGGGATCTGGATGAGCTGCTGCAGGCTGCGTTCAGCAGCCAGCCGGAGGTGGTGGCGAAGCTGAAGGAGGCGATACAGATCAACGCGCAGGCTGCGCAGGAGAAGAATAGGGGGAAGGGTGGTGGCGCTGCGAGTGGGAGCAGCAGTAGGATTTCGAGGGTTTAGTTAGGTAGCCAGGTAGGTATTCAGTCGTCACTCAGAAGTGGGTTGTAGACGTGAGGAGATTAGGAAAAAGGAATCATTGACGTTTCGTAGACATTGTTGTCTTCCTATGTCAGTCATTTGGCATAATGCAGTCGTCAGTCGTATAAGCCGGGATCTTTATTGTACATGCTTCCCCTAAAGCTGGCGAGAGAGAGACGATGTGGCCTGGTTTTGTCTTTGGATCTATGTGCCGTGTCCTCCATCTATTACCTCAAGGACACGGCCGTCCAGCCTTCCGTTTTGAAAGTCCATGAGTGAGTGTTGAATACACAAAAAAAAAATATACATGTATGGGACAATGCGCGCCCTTTTGTTGTACAAATTCCCCGAAAATACTTACAACGTTTCCCCCAAAGCCTTGTTGTTCCCGTCTCCTGAGTCCTTCACGACCGGCAGCAAGTGAAAAGTACATCCTACCTACCTCACCAACAGCCCCTCCCATTCCTCAGCCGGGCGTGTAAGCAGCACCTTCATCAACCGCACCCTCTCTCCTTCGTCTTCTCCTCGCCGCAGAACCCGCAGCCACAGCTCCAGCAGCCGCCGCAGCTCCGCCTCTTCTGGACCAGCGCCGCCGACATCGATCCCGCGCTCCGCGCACGCGAGCACCACCTCGTCGGCGACCAGGGCGTCGACGCCGCCCGCCTGCTCGAGCAGCGCGTCGTCGCGCGCCAGGAACGCCAGGTGCGCCCTCACGCGGGAGCGGGCCAGCGCGGAGGGCACGAAGCCGACGCGGTCCCATGCTCGGCCGACGAGGTTGAGCGAGCGGGCGATGTGTTTGTCTGCTATGTTGTCGGGTACCGGTGGTGGTGGTGTTCCTGTCATCGTCCGCTGCTGCTGCTGCTGCTGCTGCTGCTGCTGCTGAGGATGGGTCTCATTCTTCTTCTTCGCCTCCCGCTCCGGTCCTCGAGGAGCTGGCTGTGCGCCGCTCGACTCCAGCAGCGCGCGCAGGTCCGCGAAGGCGGCGGCGCGGCGCTCCGAGGTCTGCAGGTCCAGCTTGGCGACCTGTCGCGGGATGCGGCAGGTGAAGGGGACGACGCGGGGGAGGGCCATGACGACGAAGGGGGTGAGCTCGCCGCAGAGGAGGAGCATGAGGGCGAAGATGGGGACGCGGGAGAGGTCGTGGCGCGTGCGGGTGGTGAGCTGGTGGGCGGCGCGGGTGTTGGGGTGGGGAACGGGGATGTCGTCGATGGTGATCGACGTGGTGGTTTCTGGTGACGAAGAGAGCACCGCGCGACGGAGTTTGTAGTTCGTGAAGATGGCGCGCATGCCCTTTTTGTAGAATGTGAGGTAGGCTTTGCCGGTCGCGAGGAGGCGGGTGAAGGTCGTTGAGGTCGCGGGGTCCGTGGGGGGGAATTCTAGGGGTGGTGGACGGGTCGAGGACGGGGGGTTTGCGGCCAGGGAGACGGGAGGCGATCGGCTCGTGGGTTTTGGTGGTGATCGGGAGCTGGCGGTGCTGCTGGTGCTGTTCAGTCTGTTCCCGGAGCTCCGGGTCGGGTGACGTGGAGCTCTGGAAGCGGCCAGCAGCAGCCTGTGTGGTATAGAAGACCGCGATTCATGCGGCAGGTAGAGAAAAGGAGCGCGCACAGCGCGCAACGGAGCTGTTTGCCTCATCGCATTACAAGTTTGTCTGGATGTGAGGTTGAAGATTCTGGGGAAGAAGAGCTGTGGAGCTGTCCGAATTGGGTTGATTTTTGCTCTAGGGGGTCGGAGCGTGTTTCGGGACATTACGTCAGTCGGCCCAGCCCTAAGACGTTGTATTGAAGCTCTTCTCTCATCAGCAGGCAGACCGATCAAGATGCCTGAAAAATCACCATATCTCTTTATTATTAGTCAAGATTCTCGGGAGATTTTCCCCTCAGAAACGAGTGATGCCAGGCCAACAGTGTCTCCATCTAGCTTGCTTGTCAGGCCACAGCGACCTCATCCCCCACAGGCTAATCGACCTCCGCAAATCGCTCTCTACAACTTCGACCCCACCTGGTTCAAGAAGGCCGTAACCTCGATTTCCACATCCGTGCCGAAGGGCAACTGGTGGACGGCCACGCAGGTCCGGCACTAGGAGGTAGGAGGTTAACTCGGGTCAGTACACGTGCCTAGGTAGGGAGTACTACTTTCGGCAAGGAAGCTCAAATAACGGCGACTTACCGGCTTCGGCTCCGCGGTGAAGACCTCGTCCCACGCCTCGTTCATGGCGGCGAAGTCGTCCATCGTAGTCAGAAAGCAATTGGCCTTGACCACGTTGTCCAGGCTGCTCCCCGCCTCTTCTAGGACAGCGGCGATATTCTTCAGGACTTGTCGCTATGTGGTAGAATAAGAACAGCGCTAGTGTTGGCGATATGTTTGTTCATAGGTTAAGTAGGATCTCAAAGAGCACACCATGTTAGGTGTGCCTTACTCACTCACCGTTCGATCCTTGACGGTTCCTTCAACTTCCTTCCCCGTCGCCGGGTCTTTCCCGATGTTGCCAGAGCAGTACACCATCCCATTGTACTTGATCGCCTGCGAGAACTGTGGCAGCGGTGCCGGCGCCTTCGTTGTGAAGACGGCTTCCTTCATGTCGGCCATTGTGTGTCTGTTCTTGTCGTTTGAGAGGTTTTAGGTTTTTTTTCTAAGAGTCGGGCAGAGACTACTGAGAGAAATAGCTTGATCGCCGTTGCTTCTAACTACCGAGGTACGCGACATTTGACCCCTGTTATAATATACGAAGACGTGTTACAGACTCGCCTTCTTCCATGAGTCACAAAGGTGCTATTCGCACCGGATTATCGTGGCCCCCAATTATAAATTGTTGGAGGAACTGCTCCATCCCTAGGGCGCGAGAGTCTGTTCTGCGCGGGGGATGTCATCGGCGCCCGCCATCGGGGGAGGAGCGGAGCTGCAAGCCAAGGAGGGGCCGAGCCCACCATGCAATCAAGCGTATGTGATTCGACGCTCAGCAGCATCTACCGTCGAGTTAGGGATCCCTTCACATCAAAGGTCGGGATATAGGAGTTGTAATGGACCATACCCCCGAGAAGAAGAAGGGTACAGGTCTCTGAAACAGGGTATAGTATGCTCGGGCCGATAAAACGGCCGAATGAACATTGATGTGGATTGAACCAAGCACGCGCTGTATTGATATGTCCGTGTCGTACACACTGCGGAGCCACTGATATGTAGGTGTAGATACATGTATATATATGTTGATGCCGGGCCAAGACCAAATGAGAGAAAAGAATATAGGTACACGCATTATTAAGGTAGGTATTATCTTCCTTTCCATTTCTACCTAGGTAGGCAGTCATCACCTACCTACCACCCAAAGCTCTCCTGGTGATACCAAACATGCCTCCCCCGCATGACCCAAGCTCCCACGCACTCCCTCGTCTCCCTCGCCATCTCCGTTGGGCCGCACACAAGCACGGCCACGCGCTCCTCGACGCCGTGCCGGAACGTGTCGTCGACGATCTTGCGCAGGTCCGGCCTGCGCCGGTTGTGCAACGCCGTGTAGCGGCCGCGCCTGCGGTCACGGTACAGCGCGTTGAGCTCCACCCCGCCGGCGCCTCCGCTTTCTCCAGGTGATGACGATGTGGGTGCGAGGCTGGAGCTGCCACCGGTAGTGCCCATTTCTGCGGCGAGCGCTGCGCCGCCGGCCGACGAGAAGGCGGAGGAGCTGGAGGAAGAAGTGGGAGCGCCGCCACCGCCGAGGAGGTCGCCTGTCAGGAAGAGGTGGACGTTGTCGTCGGTGAGGATGTTGCTGTTGCTGCCGCTGTGTGTGCTGCGGCCGGAGGACGGGTCGCTACTACTATTACTGTCTTGTGTTGGTGGTTGTTGGGACACGGCCCAGGTGGCGTCGCCGGCGGTGCGCAGGGCCCATATCAGCTCGACTTTGGCGGAGGGGTTGTCGTGCAGGAGGGCGCGGTAGAGCGGGACGGCGAACGTGGCGCCAACGCCGCCCGCGACGAGCAGGACGCGGTCGAAGTCCGGGCCTGCTAGGAGAGGGAAGTGCGCCGCGGCGCCGTAGGGACCCTCTATGCACAGCGGGATGCGGTTCTCGTCGTAGTTGGCTAGCCGGTCGGACAGACCCGTAGTGGTAGGGGTGGACGCCTGCGAAGAAGTGGTCCTCCCTGGGTTGGCTCGCGCGAATCGGGCGAGAGCTGCGGTGAGGGGCCCGCCGCGGTGGCGGGCCACGAGGGTCAGGTCGCCCGTGATGTCGTCTACGTCGGCGACGGTGAACGGGTTGAGCAGGAATTCGTAGAGGAGCGACCCGACCGAGGCTGGGTTCGGGTCCGGTCTGGCCGCGGCGGGGATGGATAGGTAGACGTGAGTGCCCGGGTGTTCGCGGAAGGCGTTAACCCTGCCGTGAGGCACCGCAAGCGAGATCTTGACCAGCGTCGTCCCTGGTATGTACTCCAGCGTAGCCCTGCCTGCGATAGTCAGAAGTCTGCGCACGGTGACGTCCATCACCACAAACGCCAACGCGGCGGCCACGTTGACCCTGGCGGGCCGGGCGTGGTAGAACAGCAGCGCCGGGATGGCGAAGGAGACCGTCAGGTGCGTGATGAAGAAGAGCCGGTACGAGAAGTTGCGGACAACGGGGAGGGCGGTCGCGAAGAGGAGGTTGATCCCGATCCACGAGGCGACGCCGGCGAAGACGATGGGCGCGAAGAGCCGCTTAGCCAAGATGCCGTTCTGGACGAAGTAGTTGAGGTAGAACGCGCCGTGTAGGAACAGTAGAAGATATATGACGCGGCCCTGCGCCCTGTGCCACCTGTTGACCTGCTCGTGGGCCACGCCGAAGGCGAAGGCGACCGGGTTGATCACCTTGAGCGCGAGCAGGTACTGGATCGGCAGCTGGGCGGCGGCCACGACGCCGAACCGCTTGGTCAGGTGCAGGTAGTCGTCGCCCGTGTCCAGGACGCACAGGAGGAGCAGCCACGCGGCCCACAGAGTGCCGAAGACCCAGACGTCCCTCTCGCCACGGTACTTCCCGAGCAGGAAGACCTCCCCGCCCAGCCACCACCTGGCCCTCCGCGCACGCGAGACCCACCCGCCCAGCGCGCTCCGGCGCTGGACCTTCAGGGACGGCGAGTCTGGGATGGCGTCATAGGCACCCCCGCTCCCTCCTCCTCCTCCTCCTCCTCCTCCTACTCCACCGCTTGTGGAACCCGTCGTCGCCGACACGATCCGCCGGACCACCTGGAAGCCCAGGAACGCCGCGATGGGCGCAAGGGCGGACAGCTGCGAGTAGATCGCGTACTGGTCCAGCATGTCGCGCCGGAGCGCCTTGGCATCGTGGTCCAAGTCGACGAACTTGTACGGCCAGCCCATCTTGCCCTTGTCTTGTTTGCCTTGTCTTTTTTTTTTCCTTTGTTGTGGACCCTGTCCGTCTCGGTTCGGTCGGTTCGGCAGGGCGCCGACAGGGCCTGGCGGGGCAGGAGATTGGCAGTGGACAGACTGGCAGATTCCGGGGTTCCAACTAGCAAGGTACCGGTGGAGGACGGCCCCCTCGTCACTCGTTCCTGTTTCGTCGGTGCCGTGTCGCCCTTCTCCAATCGACCGTGGCGCTGGTGCTCTTTTGACTCTTCTTCAAGTGTAGTTTCTCCGAGTGGGATGGAATTGAGGAGAAAGATTCAGGACACTGTGCTGTGAGTGGGGCAGCAGGTCGATGATGTTTTATTGTGTCCCCTAGCCGCTATTTTAAAATTTAGCTTTCTGGTCCCGGCGCGTTCCTCCTCGTGTTTCTTTCGTCGCAGGACCTGGCAGGTGGTACTGACTGCCCGCTAAGGAGTAGCTTCAGGGGTTCATCGATTGAGTACTGGGTCAAATCGTCGGCATTTCATTGGGTCTTTGGTCTACTGGTGGGCCTGAGGCACAGGGCTCTGTGGCCAAGCTTTTCTTTGCCGTGAACCGAGCGCGGGGTGTCCCCGAAGAGTCTCTACTGTCGTACCGTCTATCACCGTGGGTCCCGAAATGGCAACCATCACGTCGTCCATAAAATTCCAAGAAAAAAGGGGCTTGTAGGAGGACTATCTAAACCAAATTCCAATTCCTCGATACGCCGTTCTAATACAAGATTCGAATACCGAAACATGAGAGAGTGTATCAGTGAGAGAAAGAAGAGGAAAAAGAGTACTAAAACAATATCAAATATTGAAAAATCAGAGTTGTATGCCCATCCACTGTAGAGTTGCATCGGAGATCTTATTGGCTTTTGCCCACTCCCTTATTCGTTGGTTACCGTCCATCGACCCCCCGCGCCGAATAAACTGGTTCCAAGGGTCCTCGTCCGGCCCTTGCCCAAGCCAACGCCTAGTGCTCTCTGGGACCTCCCCCACTGACTGGCCGTCGCCCCGTTTCCTGCCCGAGCTTGTCGTAGCCATGGAGTACTGAGATACAGCCTCTTCATGCCCCAAAGTGCTCGTGCTTGCTGAGCTCTGCTGGTCACTCTCTTGTCAGCCTTCCGAGATGTCTGGGATATTCCATCGCGAGCAGGCTTGTCTATTTAGCTTACTGTTGCTCTTCGACTCATATTTGCGAATCTCTTGACTTGCTCGACGCAAACTTGACTTGCTCGACGCAAAGGCCAACCGATGCCACTCAGGTTCGGACGAGGGGTGATGTCTGGAATAGATAGAAGGAAGCTGGAGATAGCGACTTCAGGTGGGTGGTGACAGAGAGTGCTTCTAAAAGCACGATGTATTCTTCTGACTTTTAGGGAGCGCTAGAAGAGGTAAGGCGCAGCAGTACCAGGAGAGACGGCTCTTGAGACGCGGGAACAAAGCTCGTATCCTAAATCGTTGGGCCTCGCCTTGTAAGAGGAGGACGAGGGAGAGAGCACCATGCTTCTATACTTATAGCCACGCTCGGTCACACTTTTGTCGCCATATTTCGTGTTGACCTGATAGAGAGACGTAAACCGATGGAAAGATGTAAATTCCAACAGCCGTCGGTAACCTATCTGGCCACACTTGTTGCCAACATCATGAGCTCTCACCGGTTGCCGTTTCTCGACGAAATTCCAACCACCACCACATCCCGGACCAGAGTCGGCAGAGACACGCCCGCCTGACCTCAAACATCATTAGCAATCAGTACCCAGCAATCGAGTTGGTACCCCTGCTAGCGTAGAACGTTTGATACAACGGCCCTGAGGTGTATGTCAAAGTCAAGCCAGGCAGGAAACAGGCAGCCCTGCGCTGAGCATCAGTCCTAGACTGACCAATCACGCGGGTTCAGTTTATCTGATTTCAAGATAATCTGCATCTCCGTCACAGCTCAAACCAGCCCCTTCCGTGTTTGGGGACGAACCCCGAGGCTTACAATGGCAAAAGGACCTGTCAGAAGACGTAAAGGGGAACATGGGGGCGTATGGCCTGATGGCGTGATGGCGTTCGATGACGAAGCTCAAGGCATTCTTGAGCCCAGTCAATGAAAGCAGATCTCGAATCGCTGCTCAAGTGCTAGCAAATCAGCTCTCCAGAAATGCTAGCTTCCCCCGCTCCGAAAACTTGCAGGCTCATCCAACAACCAACAGCCAAAGCCAACACTAGAAGATTATTCGGAATCAAAATAAGGGATGGCTCCTGGTCACGAGCGCAATATCACAGTGGCTGACAGGGCAGTTGGCGGTTGGTGGCCCCTCAACCTCGCAAGCCTCATTTTGCCAGACATATCCCAATGAATTCACCGCCAGCGTTCAACACAAGAAATCCCGAGCGATGCTTCTCGGACCACCCCAATCTGGAATGCGGTGAGGCCTAAAACCGAGCGGAATTTTCGCTGATACGAGGAGATACGAGGAGTTTTGTGATATAAGACCTTCGGATCACGGCGGCGCAAGCGTGTCGGGCAGCAAGATATCTTTCGCGCCTGTCCGCCTTATGACACCACCTGTCCTTCCCTTTTTCAACGTCCCCCCGCTCGGCCAGGAACCCCAGACGGTCTTTTTCCGCCCCGCGTCTCGGCGGAAGCCCCCGTCCCGAAGTGAGCCTCATCTACCCTATCTCTCAGTCTCTACGGAGTAGCCTCCGATCTCGCATTCCTCCAGCTGACTCTCTACAAGGATGAAGGTTCACACATGACCGAAAATCACAGCCCCCGACTACCTAGATAAGGGAGCATCGGGCAGGGCACAGCGGCATGGTGAAACTCGGCCGAAACCGGCAGTCAGCACTTGAAGCCGCTTCGGCGCCGACGATAGCCGCACATGATTGCTGCACTGCAAGATAGGAGAGTTTGCGTCATTGCATTTATTGCAAAGCTGAAAAGGTATTTGGTCATAACAAGTCGTAACATCCTAGCTAACAATAGCCAATCCTAACCAAAATATCACCAAGTAAAAACAGGGCTGTTGTCGGCGGATCAGGTCCAACTGCGTGACAACTCACGACCGGACCGAAGGGGGTGGGAAGAGAAAAGAAAAACAGGGCTAGAAGGGCATAAGGGGCAACGAAGGACGTGAGCCATGAGTCGGCACCAAGGGATGGAGAAGGAAGAGAGAAAGAATGCCTTGGACACCAATCCCGTCCTGTCATCCAATCCAGGTGTGACTCAAATGGAAACGGCTTTGCAATCTGGTGGGATCTGGTGGTGGGAAGTGAAGCAAGAGAAGAAGCACAGCAAGAAGAAAAAGAAGATAGAGAGACAAAAAGATGGGAAGAGGAGACTAGAGTTAAAGACTACCTAGAGATGAAAAAGAGAAGACCAGGAAAGAGGGCGAGCGAGTGCTCGGTGATCATCATCAGCCTCCCAGACAAGAGTACCTTCGCTCGCATCGGCATCCGTGCCTGATGCACCACCCTTTCCTTTCCCACAGCGTGTCCTACTCCCTCTCCCTTAACCATTCCTCGTCCAATCACCCTCCTGCCCATCAACATACGTCAACGCACACTTCTCAACCCGTATCTTCTTCTTTCCACTACCACAGCCACCTCCCAGTCCTTTCTCCCCTCCCTCCTCACCAACAACATCAACATTCCCCCCATACATGACCTCCCAAAGCCCCCTCAGCCC
>PYST01000511.1:0-20762 GCA_003049485.1 Ophioceras dolichostomum
CCCTGTTCCTGTGTCCTCTGCCCGGATCCCAGGATGAGTGCCCTGCATTAAAATCCCCGGCAACTAGCGTCTTCTGGGGAGGGGTCCAGAGGGATTCGGGGGTCGTAAAGACGAAATCGTTCTTCTTCCAGAAGACCTTGCTGCACACCCAATTAGGAGGAAGGTGTGTTCGGAATTTACCACGCTGCTTCTCCGCGGCTGTGATATTCTCTGGCCTGGTTTTCAGGAGCGGATCAATGATTGGGAAGTCAGCGACTAATCGCTGCTCCGGCCTCTCGAGGGCAGCTGCTAGGGGTGTGCCTCGCCCTATGCCTCGTCTTCTGTACTAGAGGCTCTAGACTTTGGCTGGGCATCCTGGTCCGCGGTATCCTGGTCCGCGTCATCTATAGATATTGAAGGCTGTGACTCTGATGAGACACCTTCCTGTTCGCGCGAACCATCCAGCTCGTCTGGCTTGGTACTGGTTTCCTTGCTTCCACGTTCTGCGAGCTGTTTCTTGAGCTCTTCGATCTGCTTCGCTTGCTCTTGGACGATACCCTCGCGTTCCCAGGCCTGTATCTTAAGCTTTTCCTACTTGCGCTTCAAGGCACGGTGCTGCTTTTGAATTTGTCGTTTCCCCCGACCGTGCTCCTTTTTCATCTGTCGTTTCTCCCGACAGTGCTTGCCAAGCCGGTCGGGATCCGGACCCTCCCATTCGGCTGGAGCTGGAGTAGTAGTAGTAGTAGTAGTAGTAGTAGGATTTAACGCCAGGCTCGGCCCGGCTTCGACAGCCGGCCGTTAGCAGCCTCCCGAGGGGTATCTCGGCGCGCGTTCTATCTCGCTAGTATATATAAATGGACAGGGGGGAGACAGGCGAATCGTGCCTGGCTGGGTACGGGCCCAAGCCCTGCAGGGGGTAATGGGGGTCCGTTGACGCGACCCCGCGCCTTCAGGCGCACGGAAGGTTCGTCTGGCGGCTTAGGCCGCGTTGAAGGTTGAAGTACCGGTGTTACTCCTCATCAGAAATCTCGGAATCGCTTCCAAGAGGGGTCCCTAGGCTTAAGGTCCGCTCGAGCCGTGCAGGGCGCGGGCGGGCCGCCCTCGGGTGGGCGGCGAAGTATTTAGTGATCTCGGTGAAAGCCTGGAAGATGTCAGGGTGCCCGAGGCTCTCTTGGTAAAATCTACGGCGGCGGGCTCGGTCCGGTGGCGTAACCGGCTGGTCGTCCTGAGGCCACGGCCATTCTCTCCACACAGCCCGCGAGTAGCGGCAGTGCACCAGATGCTCGGGGGAGGTCCCTTTCCAACACCAGGCGCACATGGTCGCTGTGCCTTGGTGGTTGAAGCGTTCGTGATAGGCTTCGAAGTTGCCGTGACCAGTTCGCATGGCTAGAAACTGGCCCAACAGGGGCCTTGGCAGGCTCAGCTCCTTGGGCTCCTTTCTCGGCGTGTACCAAAGACCCCAGCTCTTGTAGGCGGCGGACCGGTCCCGCTCCTGCGTGCGCCACCAGTCCTCCTCCACGCCCGTGAGAATGGCCCTCAGCACCGTGCCAGCCCCGCTGTACGTGGTCTGCTGTGCCCGCGGGTCTGGGTCGGGGGGTCCGGCGGCGCCGGCTTTGGCCAGCTCGTCCGCCCGGTCGTTGCCCGAGATGCCCTGGTGGCCAGGGCACCAGCGGAGCCGGGCCTCAGTGCCTCGTTCGCGTAGGCGGTCTACGAGGTCGTGAAACTCCAGGAAAGCCCACTGGGTCGAGTGCGGCGCGTCGCCTCTGAGACCCCAGATGACCGAAGTGCTGTCTACGCAAATCCAGGTCCGGGCGCCGAGCTCGGCCTGGACCGCCGCCTGCAAGCCCCGCAGGGCGCCGATCGCCTCGGCGTCAAAGACGTGGCTCTCCGGCGTGATCGAGGCGGAGCCTGCGGCAACCTCTTGGCCTGCTTTATAAATCGCCCAGCCGTACCCTATACAAGTACGGCCGTCTTTGTGAGTTTCGGAGCCATCCGTGTATATTACGGTGTCGTCGGGTGATACCGTGCTCAGCCATTCAAGAAAGCGGCGGGCCGCCTCCTTTTTCGGGACCCCTCCTGTAGGGTCGGTGTTAGAGTCGTGGGCAAAACGAGGAGGTCGCAGCTCTAGCCTCCGGATCTCTGGGAGGAGCTGTGCGGCCGTTTGCAGGGTCGTACCCGCCCGCCCTCGTACAGGGGAGGGTTCCGCCAGGCGGCTGACAAGGGGGTGCCCTTCGTCTGCCAGCCGTAGCCGAGCTCCGTGCCTAAGGCGCACGTGGGCCAGAGCGGATCGGGCCGAGGGTAGGCCGGCATCCCTCAAAGCAGCAGCCGCCGGGGTGGTCCGGTACGCAGGGAGCACGGCTCGCGCCGCCAGTACAAAGGGCCTGTTGAGGGTTTTGAGAAGCCCTTTTTGCTTGCACGCCGGATTGTACCACGCTTCGGCTGCGTAGGTGGCCGAGGAGCCCACGCATGCCACCGCCGCCTTGCGGAGTGCCGCTGCGGGCGGCCCGTATCTGACTGCCGCGAAGCTTTTGAGGTGCGTAGCCACCGCCGCTGCCTTAGCAGCCCTCTCCGCTACATGGCGGCGCCCGTCCAAACGCCTGCCGAACCAGAATCCGAGCCAGCGCATGCCTGGGTAGCGTTCCGCCACAGGGGTGTTGCGCCTGCCTCGGCCGCATGGTAGCTGGACTGGGGTGACCGTCCTGCCGTTAATCCGGACCTCCGGGGCTGGAGCTGGAGGCGCAACCATGATGGGTAGCTTGGTCAACTAGATGACGGCTTACGCCGGTGTGTGAGCCAACGATGAGGTATGAACAACGGAGTGTATGGAGATTCAGACAACGGTCTTGCCAAGTGAGAAAGAGTATGGCGATGTCTGTCAAGGGATGAGCTGAACGGACCCGGCTTTTTCGTCTCCTCTGGCAAGATTTTATAGCTTCATCTCACCGACACCACGGCAAGGCTGTTGGATCGAGGTGACTACAGACCGCATAATCAAGTGAACGACCTTTTTCTCGGCTTATCGTCGACCTTGGTTACTTTTATACACGGGATGTCCGGTGTTGCCATCACATAACTAAGCCAGAACAAAGGGCATGGGATGTGCCTTGTGCCAGTTCGTAACAGGGCAGCGAAACAAGAAAGTTCATGTTGATAAGAATGCTAGAGCTTCAATTGTTACCATACATATTCATTTCTACGAGAAAACTAGGTAATTACTTGGAGAGAAGTCTCCGGAGGAGGGTCTTTGTGTGCGTGAAGCCGAAGTGAGACTGCAAGAGAGACGCTTTCCATCTGAAATTATCAGATAGAGAAACTTCAGTCTTTACTAGGACAGTAAACAAAGACGCAGTCGAGTCGACCACATAGCTAACATAAAACAACAAGAGATACGAAGTTGCGGCCGGTAGGCCTTGGAGATGATTCTTTGTGAGCCCGCATGAAGCTTAAAAGCAAAGCAACGGGGCTAGTAGGAGTCGTAGTGCCCGATCCTCATTGTTCTACGTATTCACACACAACACACAACGCCTCCTTGTCATATCTCACCGCACGCTCTTCCTCTCTTCCAATATAAACAAACCAACCTCAGGGCTCCGTCTGGCCTCAAAGCCAAAAGGCGAAGCCAAAAGGCGAACATCACCGATCCCGGCCCCGCAAGCATCGACAATTTTGCCCAGTCCATATACCAAGCAAGCGTGGCACCAACAGAGAAATCATGGCTCCTCTCCGGCCCCTCGCCCCCGCGCTCCCCTGCACAACCTGCAACAACAACAAGCGCTCGACAGGCCACCGGGTGTCAGGCTACAAGGTCTGCAAGCCCTGCGCAGACGCAGAGAGGAAGTTGAAGCGCAACAGCCCGCATCGTGGATTCAAAGCCATCAACTCATACCTCCACACATTCCCCGCCCAACCTCAACCCCAGCCTCCTCCTCCTCCTCCTCCTCCTCCTCCTCGGGTGGGGGAACACCGTCGCCTCCCAGGCCTCAGTCCGGCGAGCTGGTGCGCAGCGTGCGACGCCCGGCTCACGCCCATCTGGACGTGGTGCGGCGGGGACGCGAGCGGACCGCACATCGACCCGTACGGGAAGCCGCAGCAGGAGATGTCGTTCAAGTGGGTGAGGCCGAGGCGGAAGCGGAAGATCGGGGAGGGGCGGGATGACGTTCTTGGTACTGCTAGTCGTATTACATCAAGCAAGAAGCTCAGAACTGCTCCTCCGAGTGTCCCTCTCCCCCCTCCGCCGGTGCAGCCGGGTCTAGGAACCTCAGGTCCTCGCCAGGACGGACTCACTCTTTCGGCAGCCGCAGCTGTCGTGGGCGCGGCCACAGCCGGATCTGGATCTGGCGGCGCCGGCCCGAACTCGCCCTCTGAGCGAGTTTAGCCCCTACAAATATCTACACTTACGAGGGAATGAAATGCCTGGTAAGGGCATGTTACTTGCTCTATTGCCTGTCATGAGCTCGAGTATCCTCTCTGACGATTGGAAAAGCTTTTGTTTTAGATTTATGTCCCACAACGAAGAGTATCATTTGGTGTCGATGGCGGCTTTTTTTTAAACCTACTTTTATTACATTCTCGAGTTTGTATTTTATGTATTCGCGGCGTGACGTTCAGTAATGTTCAGGTCGGCTTGCGTCCCTAAGCTTGGAAGAACTGCGGATGGCGGAAGGGACATCTATAGAACGGTCTTGGCTTGCTGACAGCTCTGACACTGGGCCGCACCGGGTCATCCGGGAGGCTCTACCTATCGGCAAATATCACAACAAGTACGACGAAGAAAGCGGAGAAACTTAGGCGAAGCTGTGTACGTTCTCGGTCTGGCGAACTGGGGATTTGCCGGCGGGTGGTCCTACCACTTCAGTCTTCCAATATTATGTACGAATGGTGCCTCGTCCCGCCGGTGTGGTCGCAATAATGAACAGTGTAACGCAACCATGCAGGGACCCCCCTTTTCCTCCGTGGTTGGGTGGCACAAAGCACTCCATCCGGAGCGGGATCAACCCCGGTCGGGATTCCTATATATTTAGAAAGCGACCGTTAGGCGACGGATTATTGAGCACATGCCGCAAGCGTCGGGCAGTGCCACCGACCTGCTCATCTCGGTGTTGCATCGCAGGTAGACATCACGGCTGGCCGGACTCTTGGCTTGGAGGTAATCCTAGCAGTGGCCTCATTAGCCGGCGTGGCCACGAGAGGAAGGCACATGACCGCTCTGGGCGGTGGAAAGCGGTGATGGCGGGCATGAAGGTCCGGAGGTCAAAAGAGAGCACCTTGTTTATTTCCTCCCTCATCCGCACCTCTTTGGTCTGTTGTGACCGGTGACGCGAAACAGGCAAACGCGTTTCTCAGAAGATCGTGAATGAACCAGCCGAGAACCTGCACGCGGTCGTCGACGTCATGATTCTACCAGCCTCATCGATTCCACGAGCTTCCGCGATTCTACGGGCTTCCATCCTGGGCCTCGTGACGCTGGCAGCGGCCATTGAGGAGGCGAGCTTCTCATCACGCCATATCATCACGAGGGATGTCGCCATCCTCGGGGGAGGGGCGTCAGGGGCTCATGCGGCCGTAAGACTGCGGGAGGACCTGGGCAAGTCGGTCGTCGTAGTCGAGGCACAGGACCGTCTGGTGAGTTTCCATGAGTTTCTACCGAGGACTGTCGAGCTCCACGGTCCACCGAGCGCCGTTGATGAGTCACACCGACGCTGTCGTCATAACTTCACTGGGGTACCGAGAGCCGAGAGAGATACAGAGATACTGATGATGATGCTACGTCACCGCTCGGTCGCGACTCGTAGGGTGGGCACGTGGCCACCTACAACGACATGACGTCAGGCACGCCATACGACTACGGCGTGCAGTCCTACATCGACTACAGGAACGGCTCTTCTCGGGCCTTCTTCGCGCGTCTGAACGTCTCGGTCGCGAACCCGACCCGCGTGGCGCGCACGAGCACCTACGCCGACTTCCGGACGGGGCTTGCCGTGCCGAGCTACGTGAGCCCGAACAGCACGGCTGCCATGGCGCGCTATGTGGAGCTGTGCCAGCAGTACGAGGACCTGCTCCTGCCGGGCTACGACAGCTTCCCGGCACCGGCAGACATACCGGCGGACCTGCTGTTGCCGTTCGGCGAGTTCGCGGCGAAGTACGGCATCGAGGAGGCGGTGCCGACGATCTTCCAGGTGACGGGCATGGGCGTCGCGGACATGGCCGCCACGCTTACGATCTACGTGATGCAGGCATTCGGGGCGCCGATGGGGCTCGCGCTGCGGCC
This sequence comes from Ophioceras dolichostomum, assembly GCA_003049485.1. Lineage (NCBI taxonomy): Eukaryota > Fungi > Ascomycota > Sordariomycetes > Magnaporthales > Ophioceraceae > Ophioceras > Ophioceras dolichostomum. The sequence goes on from PYST01000511.1 coordinate 6,248, forward strand.
GGGCACGGGGTTGTCGTTCGTGCCCGCGTCGAGGAACAACAGCGAGCTGTACGGCAAGATCGCGGCTTTGCTCGGTGATGGCGATGTGCTGTATTCTAGCAAGGTTGTAGAGGCGGAGAGGAGCTCACTGAGCCCTAGTAGTGGACGTCCCGGCACCGGGGGCAGTGGCGGTGTGAAGCTGGTGGTGAAGCGTGCGGATGGGAGTAAAGTGCTGATCAAGGCAAGGAGGCTGCTCGTGACGTTCGAGCCGACGCTGCAGAACATGCAGCAGCTGGGTCTGGACGCACAGGAGGCGGCCGTGTATTCCAAGTGGGAGTACTCGCGCATCTACGCCGCCGTGGTCAGACACCCGTCGCTGCCGCTCGGCGCGTCGGTGATCAACACCCGACCCGAGGCCGCGCCGTCGAGCTACCTCGTGCTCCCCAAGGTGCCGTTCGTGACGAGGTTCGACCACCTCGGCGCGCCGAACGATCTGTTCAGGGTGCTGATGGTCGGCAGGGAAGGGTTCGGCGCCGCGGCGGCGAAGAAAGCGGTGGTGGACGCGCTGGACAAGCTGATCTCGAGTGGGGTCGTGCCGCAGACGTCGACCCCGGCTTCGAGCCTGGAGTTCGCAGGCTTTGCGGACCACGGGCCCATGCATCTGAGGGTGTCGAAGGCGGAGCTGAAGAGCGGGTTTGTGCAGAGGCAGTACGCTCTCCAAGGACACCGGTCGACGTGGTACACGGGCGCGGCGTGGTCGGTGCAGTTCACGACGATCCTGTGGGCGTATACCGATTCGATTCTCCCTCGATTTGTGCAGGGGCTCTGAGAGAAACGCAAGTAGGAGAGGGCCCAGCGGGGGGACGGACGGGAGAGCAATGGAAGACAGGAACCAAAAAAGTAATCGCATATGGCCCAGAATCTTGGCCCGAGGAGACAATTGAGGATGTTCCATAGCCGTGTCGGTCAGAATAGGTACCCTAGACAGGCAAAGAAAGAGCACTCATTTGGGCGAAAAGGACGCGACGCTCATCATGATGGACATTCCACTGATCGGCGCCCTGATTCTTTAGATGAAGCAAGACTCGCGATGCAATGATGCGGACGTGTCGAGCCACCTGCTTACATTCGATAGACCACTCACTCCCTTCACGCCGCACTCAATCCCAGCCCTCACATCCTTCAATCCATGCCCATCACAGCTTCCCAGCAGCAGTAAGTCCCCTCTCCCCATCAACTAGCACGCACCAGCCCTCGCCGCCCCTGCCGCCGTCCCCCGCGACCACGGCCTCGAAGGCGCCTTCCTCGCGAGCGAAGCGGATGACCTCGTCGTCGAACGTGCCCGGCTGCAGCCACACGGCGGGGACGCCTAGCTCGCGGGCCTCCTTGAGCACCTTGAGCGTCGCGGTCGGCGGGGTGATGATGGACACCGAGGTCTCCTTCGGCTTGGGCAGCAGCGATAGGTTCGCGAGTGCGGGGTGCGACCTGCCCACCGCGTCGACCGTCGCCGAGGTCGGGTTGATGGGCGTCACGGGGAGGGAGTGGTTGTGGTACCAGGCGAAGACTTTTTGTTTTGAGCGGTCCTTGAGGTTAGCTTCGCTCCATCGCATATGTGATTCCTTTGACTCTGCTGCCGCCGCCCACTACGGGGGGAGAAATGAATAAGGCTTGCTTGCTGGCTGGCTGGCTGATACGAAAGAACGGGCATGACACAAGCTCGTCACATGCGATTTTGGTGAAGGTCGCCAGCATAGATCTCCTCAGCTCTCTCGGGAAACAAACCCGATCATGGCTACCGGGCACAAGCCGGGTGTAAAATGGAGACGGGAGACGGGGCAATGGGGCTTACTTTTGTGACCATATTTCGCCGGGTTCGAGCTGGCGCCGACAACGGCGAAGAGTGGTGATGAGAAGAAGGCTCGGACGGATGCCTCGGTCGTCATCTTTGGTGGCGGGGTAGTTTTCGGGGTTGTTGATGTCAATGCGAAACAGGTCCTGCAAAGGAACCCACGATGGTCGAAATGGAGCCGAGGAAATTGGAAAGAGGAAGTTCGACGATGATAACTAATAAGAGGAGTACAATGTCTAATTTCGGCCTTATGTACATGTGCAGTCCTCCAAGAGAGCAATTCCAAATAGGGGACCAAGATCATCGGCGACGAGGTGACATCTGCCGCGTGGGACAGAACCAAGCTTTGCGTCCCCAGATTCGCGATCCGGTCGGAGCACGCCACCACCGATATCGCCGCTAGGGCTGATTCGCTAATCCGGTCCAACCGTCCATCCCTTCTGACAGCTCCAATGTTGAGGCGGCCAGCCTTGGAAAACCGCCTTAAATCCGTGCATCTGTCCGATCTGCTGGAAGGGAAAGGACGCTGTACCCGGGCAGAATTGGCTCGCTTGAGAGACAGGATTCGGGGCAAGCTGGGATGAAGCCCGTGAGTAGACAGGCACCAGTGCAGCCATTAAATAGAGGAGTAAATCGTATCTGGAAACGGCTTTAATTCATCATCAGCCAGACCTTGATGAGGGAGGACTGGCTGCCTTTCCAACGCATCCAACCTGCACAAGAGCCGCTGATTGCCACGGCCGCCCGCAATGATACAATGACCACATTCGCGTGAGTTGACGACATTCTCGATCTGACATCTCTAGGAACAATTGGAACTAGTCCTGACGAGCATGAGCCATGATGACCCTATGCGAGAGAGCAGGCGCCCAAGCTTCGGCTTTGCCAACTACGCGGCCTTCAGACCATCGTATCCTCCTGAGCTCTACAGCACAATCTTCGCATACCACAATGAGGGCAATGGCGACTCCTTCTCCTCCAGTGCCACCACTGGAGCCGCAAGCGCCGCCGGAACCCTCGTCGACCTCGGCACGGGGCACGGGATGGTAGCTCGTGCTCTCGCGTCGCGCTTCAGCGCCGTGCACGCCGTCGACCCGTCGGAGGGGATGATCGAGCAGGCTCGCCAGGAACTGCTGGCCGAGCAAGCCGGAGGGGGAGACCAGGGGCACCACCTTCACCAGGACCAGGAAACGCGACAGCAGCAGAATATACAATTCCGGCATGGCAAAGCTGAAGACCTCTCCTTCCTCCCCGAAGCCTCCGTCGACATGGTCGTCTCGGGCCAGGCGGCGCACTGGTTCGACTTCTCCTTCGCGTGGCCCTCGCTCGCGCGCGCGGTGCGGCCCGGCGGCACGCTGGCCTTCTGGGGCTACAAGGACTTCATCATGCTGGGGCACCCGGCGAGCACGATCGCGTTCAACCGGGGCCTGATCGGCAGGGCGCCGATAGGGAAAACGAAAGGGAAAGACGGAGGGGATGATGTGGAGATACAGAGCATGGGCGGCTACTGGGAGTCGTCCGGGACGAGGGTCCTGCTGGGGAACTTCGCGGCGGTGGAGCCGCCCGAGGCCGAGTGGGGCCACGTCCGGCGCATCGTGTTCGACCCGGACCGCCGCAACGCGGCCATACCCGAGGACACGCCCGGGGAGGCGCTGTGGCTGCGCAAGAGGCTCAAGCTCGGGGAGCTGGAGAGCTTCGCGCGCACGTTCAGCGCTTACAGCAATTGGAGGGCGGCGCACCCTGCGATGCGCATGAGGGCGGAGGGAGGGGAGGGGGACGTGGTCGACTTCATGTTCGACCAGGTCGTTGCGGCCACGCCCGAGTGGGCTGAGGTGGCGGGGCGAGGAGGAGGAAGAGGAGGAGAAGGTGACTGGAGGGAGATCGAGGTTGAGGTCGTTTGGGGCACGGTAATCTTGCTCGCTAGAAGGCTATGATTTCTGTGTGATGGCAGAGCCAGGCAGGCATGATGCTCTCGCGGGCGACCGTGGATGGCCTCAATGGGCGTAGTCTTACCTTGCTTGTGTGCTTTGCTGGATAACATCGCCAATCGATAGATATATACAAATCAAATACTGTCGTTTACAGCTCGCCTTCATAATGAATATTTGAAACCTCGCCCAAGTTGAAGACATCAGTATCACGTTCTTGGCAGGACTTGGGTGAAGGTGGCCTGGATCTTGAGGTGACATTTGCAATTGGCTACCGTGGCAACGTATCGTGGAACCTTTGGGTCCGGCATTATAGGGGCCACACCAGCGCCGTCGCACCCAGTAACGCATTGAGGCACAGACCATACAGGCAAATTCCAGATCTCCCTTTCTCTGTTTCGAACAACACTTCCTCCCTTCTTTCTTTCTCTTCCATTTTTCTCCCAATTCCTCGTACTTACTCTTCCCCTGACTCTTGTTTTCTACTCAACAAGATATATCGTCACACGCCAGTGTCTTACCTGTCGTCCTACAGTATAACAAAGTCTTGACTTTTGAGCAACAATGGTGAGTCGCACAATCCTCGTCCTTCGTCCGATCGAGAATCCACATCCTGGCAATGTTTTGTTTTTGGTGTGTGTGTGGTGTGTGTGTCCCTGTGCCCCTGGCAGCTGCACCAAGCAGCTTGTGCAGGTTGGTTGACGCTTTGTTTACCTGCGCCCTCCCACCACTGGCAAGCGTCGGCGGCGCTGGTTGTGCGGGGGTAAACAAAGGAAGGCCGGCCAGCCAGCCAGAAGCCAGTGCTGCAGACCAATGCACCAGACCGCACAACTTTGCCCCTCTGTTGCACTAAGCAGAAATTCAGGGCCCTGCAGTGCAGCGCTAGCGCACTGTAGCAACCACCAACCAGCTGGGGGCGACATTTCTTTGTTTGGGGGTCGGTCGGGCTCCATCGGGTTTGGCTGGTGGTGTGTGCTGGCATCACCGACGAAGGGTCAATCACGTTTTTTTGTTCTGCACCACAGCACACGCTCGTTTCTTCCAACTTCTCAATTTGAGGCGTCTTGTGAAGGATCGGAGAAAAGAAAATCACAGCTCAGTCTCGCTGCCATCCGCTTCACAACTCCATTTTCTCTCGCCTGCCGCTGAAGCCGCAAATCAATCGACACGAACGCGCGCCTCGAAATCCGCAGCACACCGAACGAGGACGGGACTCGAAAACAGTGCAGAGACAAGGAATCATGGCTTCTAATCAGTATGACGCGCAGGCTTCGACCAACTACAAGGAGGCTTTCTCGCTGTTCGACAAGCGCGGAAACGGTCGGGTGGCGCTCGAGAGCCTGGGAGACCTGCTTCGCGCCTGCGGCCAGAACCCGACGCTGACGGAGATTCGGGACCTGGAGAAGAACGTCGGCAACGACTGTGAGTAGTAGAGCACCGTTTCCCTCGCTGAAGTGGGAGAGATATCTGCCTATGTGTGTGTGTTTTTCTGCGCGCACGCAGTCTGCTCGCTCTGTGATGGGGAAGATCAAGGATGCTAATCATTTTCTGCGGACTTTTCCGCGGCGCCGACGATGATAGTCGACTTCGAGACCTTCCAACGCGTGCTGAACCGGCCCGGCGGCTTCCGTGACCCGGGCGAGCCCGAGGAGTACTGCCGCGGCTTCCAGGTGTTCGACAAGGACATGACGGGCTTCATCGGCGTCGGCCAGCTCAAGTACATCCTGACAAACCTCGGCGAGAAGATGACGGACGAGGAGGTCGACGAGCTGCTCAAGTCGGTAGACACCAGCTCTGGACAGGTCAACTATACTGGTGAGCCTTGCCCAATCCTCTCCCCCGTCTTCTTTCCCTCCCTTCTGCTTCTCTCCTTCTAGTGCAGCTTTTTCTGACTACCTCCTCGTGTCTGATTATAGATCTCGTCCGCACTATTCTTGCCAACTAGAGTAGAGCGCATAGCTCGGCCCGTCCGGATCTTCCGGGCTCACTTTTGTCTTCCGCTTCTCCTCTCTGCTGTAGGAACATGGTCTTACGGCACACGGCAGCATTTTTGTTTTAGGGGGTTTACTTCATTATCATGGGAGAGAAACGGACACGGGGGGACGTAAATCATGGCGCGCGTGTCTTTCTCAGACTGTTGCAAAGGGACGGCGTTTTAGTGATCGTTTGGCACGAGAAGAATGTGTATGATTTAGATAGCCCGGCACAATGCCGACGAGGCAGACTACAATGTTGATGACGGGGGATGCAGCATCCTGGTCCTCCTCGAAAGCCTTCCAGATAACCGCCCAGCTGGTGTGAGAGAACAGTCTTTCCGCGAAGACATTGCCCGTAGATGATGGCTACCTCCAGATCTACTTGACGACCGTTCGCCGGGGAAACCACGCCGGAAAAGTAGAGCGTTGCCCAATTCCTAAACAGACGCCTATGATAGTCAGTCGTGCTTCACAGCGGAATCCTCCAAAGAAAGCTGACAGCTTCATGCACGGCACTTACGTGCGTCGCGGCCTCCTGCTTTCTCAGCACACTGATACACCGGGCGTAGTTGTGGTGCGGGGCAAGGTCTGTTGTCGAAACTCTCGCACTGTACAGCGATCCTGGGTGTTTGACCACAGATTGCGCCCAGGAAGTCACCACACGCGAGCAGCCTCAGTCACAGCAGCAGAATTCCCCGACAACCTCATCCATTGGACTCTCTCATCGTGCCCTGCCCGTTCGACCTGAAGATTTTAGCTTTTGACCTGCAGCCCCCTAGTAACTTCCCCGCTTCGTTGTTCAAACTGGCGCCTGAAACTCTACCTGAGGTACCTCCGTGCTTACCTGCTTGCTTGCACACTGGACTTTCCCTTTCCTTTGCATTCACTCCCACCCATCCTCGAGCAATTGCGATCATAAAAGTTATCCATCCTGGCGGCGTCGGCTTCTTCCCGTAGACGCCTCACCCTCCTCCTCTTCTTCTCCTTCTTCTTCTTCCTCGCCACCGTCCTCATCCTGGCGGCCCCTACGCTCTCGCTTCGCATCTCGTCCCTGTACAGGCACCTCCGTGCCCACAGCCCGTTTCCCCTCACTGCGAATCCAGGCCAACAGCGTCCACTCGTCTCAAGCTTCACCTCGTCAGCTACCAAATTCGCCCCTGCCTCGACGGCAACGAACCCGACAACCCGGACCTACAAGCCAATACTGTCCCATCCGACCAACATGGCGCTCGAGAAGTACAAGAAGCCTCCCCAGGCCCCCCCGACCTTCACGGGCACGAAGGAGAGCATCATCAAAGATGCCCAGGGGCTCTGCGATACCACGCGGACCCTGCTCGACAAGCTGGTGGCCCATCTCTCTCCCACCGACAAGTCTCAGGTCACCTGGGACGCCGTCATGGAGCCTCAGGCTGCGGACGAGAACGAGGCCGCGCTCGCCTCGCGCATTCTGGGCTTCTACCAGTACGTGAGCGGGGACAGCGCCCTTCGCGACGCTAGCACTGAGGCGGAGAAGCTCATGGACGATTTCTCGATCGAGTGCAACATGCGCGAGGACGTCTTCGCCCTCGTTGACGCGACATTCAACCTGTACGGCGGCAAGGACGGCCTGTCCTCGGCTACGGATATCAGCACCGAGCAGAAGCGCATGCTCGAGAAGGACCGCAGGGGCTACATCAAGAACGGGCTTGGTCTGCCGGCCGGCCCGCAGCGCGACAGGTTCAAGGAGATCAAGAAACGGCTTAGTCAGCTGTCTATTAACTTCCAGAAGCAGCTCAACGAGGAGAACGGCGGCCTGTGGTTCACGCCCGAGGAGCTGGACGGCGTCCCCGAGGACGTGGTGCAGAACCTCGCCAAGGGCACGGGCGAGAACGAGGGCAAAGTCAAGCTCTCTTTCAAGTACCCGGACCTCTTCCCTGCGCTTAAGTTCGCGACCAACCCAGAGACCCGGCGCAAGATCTTCGTTTCCAACGAGAACAAGTGCAATGGCAACGTGGCCCTCTTCCGGGAGGCCGTCCTTCTCCGCGACGAGGCCGCCCGCATGCTCGGGTACCCGGACCATGCGACGCTGCGCATCGAGGACAAGATGGCGAAGACGCCCAAGACGGTCAACGACTTCCTCGGAGACCTCCGCACGCGCCTATCGCCCGGCGGCGTCAAGGAGGCCGCGCACCTGCTCGAGATCAAGAAGGAGGACACCGCATCGCACGGCACGCCATTCGACGGCAACTACTACCTCTGGGACCACCGGTACTACGGCCGGCTGATGGTGGAGCGCGAGTACAGCGTCGACGAGAACAAGATCGCCGAGTACTTCCCGCTCGGCAACACCGTGGCGGGCATGCTCAAGACGTTCGAGCAGCTGTTCGGCCTTGTCTTCGTCGAGCTGACGCCCGAGGACCGCGCGGCGCTCAGCCCCACCGGAAAAGGCGAGGACATCGTCTGGCACGAGGACGTCATAGTGTTCAGCGTCTGGGACGACGCCTCTGAGGGCGACAGCTTCGTCGGCTACCTATACCTGGACCTGCACCCGCGCCAGGGCAAGTACGGGCACGCGGCCAACTTTAACCTGCAGCCGGGCTTCCTCCAGGCCAACGGCACGCGGCGCTACCCCGCCACGGCGCTGGTGTGCAACTTCAGCAAGCCGACGCCTAAAAAGCCCAGCCTCCTCAAACACGATGAGGTCGTCACGCTCTTCCACGAGCTGGGCCACGGCATCCACGACCTAGCCGGCCGCACGCGGTACTCTCGCTTCCACGGCACGTCCACTGTGCGCGACTTCGTCGAGGCGCCCAGCCAGATGCTTGAGAACTGGTGCTGGACCCCGTCGCAGATCAAGGCGCTGAGCTCGCACTACAAGTCCGGAGAACAGATCCCCGACGACATGGTCAGCAAGCTCATCGCGTCGCGCCACGTCAATTCGGCCCTGTTCAACCTCCGCCAGCTGCACTTCGGCATCTTCGACATGACCGTCCACCAGCCCAAGTCCCACAAGGAGCTTGAGGACATGGACATCAGCTCCGTGTACAACGACCTCCGGGCCCAGATTAGCGGTCTGAAGGGCCCGGAGGCTTTGGGCGAGCCTAGGTGAGCACAAGCAATCCCGCAAATGAGCCATCAATCATACTCTTTCCGCTCTTGTGGCACATCGCTGATAAATCCGACTCGGCTCCCAAAAATACAGCAACTGGGGCAACGGCCAAGCCTGCTTCGGCCACCTCATCGGCGGCTACGACGCCGGATACTACGGCTACCTCTCATCGCTAGTGTACTCCACCGACATGTTCTACAGCGTGTTCCGCAAGAACCCAATGGACTCGAAGGAGGGGCGCAGGTACCGCCACACGGTGCTGGAGAAGGGAGGTTCCCAGGACGAGATGACCACCCTCAAGGAGTTCCTCGGCCGCGAGCCCTCCTCCGAGGCCTTCTACCAGGAGCTGGGGCTGGGGTCGTCGACCGCGCAGAAGCTGTAGAGTAGCGCTCTGCCGGTTCGTGCTCGGCCTGCTGATGGTGGATCGGGTCGGGTCGAGGTCGACGAGGAGTTGCGATGATGCTTACTGCGAGCGTGGGCCTGTTGGGGGGAAGGAGTTATGGGCGCTTGCTCGGACAGGCATGGGATAGGACTGTTTGGATGGGAGGTCTCAGCCAAAGTGGCGGCGTTGCTGCGCTGAGCCGCTGACACTGGAGTACTGTTACTGGTTACTGGTTTTGCGGTAGATGAAGGCCTCCTCCTTTCGTCTTGCCGGCGTTCTGCTTCGGTACGCCTCCGCGAGGAATATTAGATCGATGTGCCGAAGCTTCCACATGGTCTCCGAAAGATGGCATATCCCTAATAGATCAGCTCGTCTCCATTACGTTGCCCTTGGCACTTCAGGGCGGGCTACCTGAGGGTTCACACATCGCCCGGGAATCACAGCAGCACAATACATCTGAGTAAATTTCCGACGCAATTCTGCATTGTTTTGAAAACCCTCCGTTCAAAAACCCAGGCTTGAAATGCTGGTGGTGCTGGAATCGGATTCGGGATTGGTGGGGCGAGCATGCCGTCATCCCGAAACCGGTTCCGAGTGGGCCAGCGGTGGAGCACCACAACGGGTCCGCTCGAGCCAAAGGTCCCTAATGTAAACAAACCGCGCCCACAACAACCGCGCCTTTGGGAACTCCAAAGCCGACTTCCAGCACCCAACGCTCCTGCCCCTCCAGCTTCCAGACTGTGAGCCATTCTTGTTCTGAATGTTATTCTAAACCCTTTTGACGTCCTTATTGATCATCAGTGCCTTGCTCTTTCTCCAATTTTACTTTCAACTTGTCGCTCCGCGCTGAATCTGAGCTGCCGACTTCTCTCGTTCGTGGCTTCCTCAACACTGTCTCAGCAACTGGAGACAGCAACTGGAGACAGCAGCTTCTCAACCACACCTATTCGCACCGCGGTATCGATCAACGTCCTCGAACAAGCAAAACTGGTCTTCAGCTTCGTCGCCTTGAGCGGACCAGTCCTCACACAATGGCGACAGCAGGCATGGAAGGCGACTACTTCGTCTACGACAACCGGCTCGCGTCCTTCAACCTCGGCCCCAAGCGGCGAGTTTCCAACGCGATCTCGCGTGCCCGGAAGGCCCCGTCGTGGCCTCACAAGTATCCCGAGCCATCCGAGGTATGTTCAAGCTAGAGAGTTCTCCTCTCCTCGGTTACCCCACGACGTGACGGGACTGGCAACATGTTGAGAGCAACGCGCTGATCCGATTCCGGAACATGTTCGCAGCTCGCCAAAGCCGGCTTCTTCTTTCAGCCTGGGCCGGAAAGCCCAGACAATGTCACCTGCTTCCTCTGCGGCCACGCGCTCGCCAACTGGGAAGCGCAGGACGATCCCGTCGAAGAGCACCTCAAGCACGCACCTACATGCGGCTGGGCCGTCACCTCCGCGATCGAGGCCCAGCTGAACGGGTTTGACAAGATAGACCCGAGGGATTCCAAGATGCTCAAGGCCCGGAAGGCCACCTTCGCCGACCGATGGCCGCATGATGGTAGCAGGGGGTGGAAATGCAAGTCCAAGCAGGTATGAATGACTTACCAACCAGAGAGTGTAGCGAAACCACGGACGCCAGTGGGGCCGATCACTGGAGGACTGCGTTATTGACCGTGTCCTTCACCAAAATAGCTAGCTGAGGCCGGGTGGAAGTTTACACCGAATACCGAGTTCGGAGATGCTGCCAAGTGCACGTATTGTGGGCTGGAGGTGGATAGATGGGAGCCCAGTGATAATCCAATGTAAGCACTCCGTCGAGATTTCCCACCATCAGCAGCAATATATGGACTGAAGTCGCTGACACAACGCATCACCCTATTCAGCGAGGAGCACTTCCGGAGGAGTCCGACGTGCCCCTATTTCGAAATGATCAACAACAACCCGCCGCCGTCGAAGAGGGCGACGAAATCCAAAGCGGCCGCGCGAGGCTCCAAGGTCTCGCGAATGTCCATGCAATCTGTCGCCACCGCCGCGTCCGACATGACATCCGTGGCGGACGCCCCCGCCGACCACGAAGATAGCGTCATGACCACCGCCTCGGTGATGACGCAGAGCAGTAAGAGGACTGCTCGGGCGAAGCGCGCGCCTGCAGCTGCCAAGGGTCGGAAAACCAAGGCGAAGAAGGACGAGGTGGTCGAGATCCACGAAGATGCCAATCCACTGGCCGCGGCGGCTGGGATGCCGCCTCCCCCACCGAAACCTACCCGGGGCCGCAAGCGAGGTAGTGACGCCGTCGAGGATTCGGTCCTCACCAACGCGGAGGCCCCTGCGCCCAAGAAGCGGGCGACGCGCGCTGCTCGCGGGAGCCAGAACGCTGCCGCTGACGCGTCGGTTCTGACCACCGCTTCTCATGATGTGGATCCAGCGGCGCCGACGGCGAAGGCGAACACTGGAAGGAAAAGAGCCGCTACGAAGACTCGAGGCCGCAAGGGCTCGGCCGTCTCCGTTGCCTCTACCGCATCCACGGCTTCTCTGCGCGCCGCTGCTCCTCGGATTCCAACGGACGAGGAGCTCGACCGCCAGCTGCAGGCTGATCTGGACCGACCGCTCACCGACGATGAAGATCTTGCTGCTGACTCCGAGTCGGAGAGAAGGAAGGCTCCCGCTAAGGCTGCTGCTGCTAAGGGCAAAAAGGCGGCGGCCGCCGGCAAGAGCGCCACTGCCCCCGTCCCGGTCGAAGAGCCCAAGGGCGCCTACGCCATGTTCGACCCGGTCCCGCCACAGCCCGACGAGGCCGCTGTCGACGCCGAGCTGCAGGCCCTCGAGGCCGAGAAGGCCGCGGAGGAGAACCAGGCTGCCGCCCAAGGAATCTCGGTGCCTAAGAAGGGCGGCAGGAAACCACCGGCGGCGGCTGGCACGCGCAAGACATCTAAGCAGGTCAAGAAGGGCAAGGAGCCTGTTGTTGCCCCGCCTCAGGCCGTACTAGAGCCGGAGCCGGAACTTGAGCAGGAGGAGGCAGAGGCGGAGGCGCATCAACAGCCCAATCACGTGCCTGAACAGCCCGAACCCGCCGACGCCGAAGAAGCAGACCCTGCGACGCAGCTTGCCCAGGAGGCGGAGGAATACTACGATGCCACGCAGGTCCACGACTCCAGCATAGCGACTGTTGTCGAGGGAGGAGGAGCAAGCGCGAGCGCCGCCGCGCCGCCGCCACCTAAGCGGGGTAGAGGCCGGCCTAAGAAGCAGTCTTCGTTGTCGCAGGCGTCCGTCGTCGCCGCCCCCGTAGTCGCCGACGAGGACGTGACGCCACGTGTTTCTGTCCTTGTGGACGAGACGCCTGTGGCGGCCGTGGCGGCCGTGGCGGCCGTGGCGGTAGCGACGGCTGAGCTCTCTTCTGAATCTCTTATTCTTGCACCTACAACTGCTACTGCGCCTGCTGCTGCCTCTACAACTACAACTGCGACCGCCTCAGCTGCACGTCCTGCTGTGCTAAAGGCTTTGAAGCAGGGTGCTTTCGCCATTCACGAGGCAGACGACGACGACGAGCCGACGCCGCGACCTCTCCCGCGTCCGCCGATCACCGCCGCGGCACCGTCCTCCCGCCCTCTCCCCGACCCGCCCGCCACGCCGCGCGCGGCAGTGTCGCACAACATCTCGCCCGCGCCGTCGGCCGCGCAGCCGGTGCTCTCACCGTCGCAGTCGCCCCAGTCCTCGGACGCGGAGAACCAACCTCCTGCTTCGCGCCTCGCTCTATCGAGCAGCCCGGCCCGGCCGCCCGTCCTCGCCTCTCACAGCAGCAACAATATCAACAATAACATTAACCTCCTGCAGCAAGGGCAGGCGACGCCTGTGCGCCGTGCACTGGGCTCGCCGTCTAAGCAGCAGCAGAACGCAAACAACGGCAGGACGATAGGCGGGGTGCAGAGCATGAACCCCTGGACGGACGTGGACGTCGAGATGGTCTTTGCTGATTTGGAGAATTACATCGACGCCGATGGTGGTGATGGTGATGATAAGGAGAATGGTGTTTCCAGTGGTGGTGGTGCTGCTGGTGCTGAGGGCAAGGGGAAGGAGAAGGGGAAGGGCAAGTACGCGGAGCTGACATCTCCGGAACGGAGGATGACCGTCGAGGAGTGGATGCATCACGTTGCGGGCCAGGCGGAGGAGAGGATGAAGTATGAGTGCGAGGCTATGGTGGGCGCTTTTGAGAGGGAGGGCGGGAGGGCGGTTAGGTGTTTGGAGGGGTTGGTTGTTGAGCGGTAGCGGCATATTGAGGCTGGGTTGGGGTTGGGCAAGCAGGGTCATAAGGGGTGTGCTTTTTCTATTCTGTGTGTGTGTCTGTTTGTCTGTGGCTGTGTGTGTCTGTTTGTTTGTGGCATCTGGTGGCCTTCCTTCCTCCGTGGAGTGTCTGGATGGGGAGTGGAGGGAGGGAGGCACATGACAGCGGCGTTTCTTTTCCTTTCCTTGTTCTTCCCTTTTTCCGGCTGGTGCATTTGGATGGCGGGCGTTGTTCATCCTGGCAGACGTGGGTTCCTGGTTGCTTGTCTGGTCTGTCTGGATTTCGCACAGTGATGGATAGCTGGAATCTTTGTTCGATATCAATGACGCTCACGTTCTTTGTTTACCTCGGGGGCTTTTTGGTCACGGCGTCATCGGACATCATAGCTCGATTTTGGTTCCACATTTTGACTGGCAGTTTCTTCTTGTTTATCTTTCCTCAGATTCCCGAGTCCTCCTCGTCTCTTGATCTTCTCGTTCCCTCTCGTTCCTCGTCATCATAGTGTTTGCCTCCCCGAGTTCCTCTCGGAAATCTCCTTCGACATCTCACAAGCACGCCCCCTTCGCGTCTGTCACGGGCCTGGCCCGCTCCTCCCGGTGCACTCTATATGTCACGTGACCGCCCATCCTCCGCGCTTAGCATCGCGTCTCCAGACGCGATTCTCTCGTTAGATTCTGTTCTCCATGCAGCTTTAGAAGTCAATATCAAGCCATACGTTGCGCCGCGACAGTAAGCTGCATCTACTTTGCGGGTACTGCTGTCGTCTGAATACCCTCTGACCCCGATTCCGATTCCGATTCCGCTCTGCCCAGATTCGGATTCTCCGAGTCCGCTTCCCCAGAAACGCGACAGCCCTGCCCAGTCGCAGACCGGTGCTGGCGGCGCTCAGCCAGCCACTCAAGGCGGCTACCACCCTCGCAGTGGCTGCCAACCCGCCTACCGTGGCGGGCGGCTTCGCGGGCCAGACCCAATACCCTCCCCCGGGCTACTTCGGCAACGGTGCCGACCGCGGCTACGGCAGCAGCCAGTGCTACAACGGCC
>PYST01000512.1:9945-20691 GCA_003049485.1 Ophioceras dolichostomum
TCTCTCTCTCTCTCTCTCTCTCTCTCTCTCTCTCTCTCTCTCTCTCTGTCTCTCTCTCCCTCCCTCTCCCTTTCCCCCTTCCTCTTGCTACCTACCTCACGAGCCCATCGTCCCCCCTCTCTTACTCCTCCTACAAAGTCAGAACCTAGGAGCGATATACTCTATCCTAAACGGCACCGTCTCCACGACATCGTACTCGCCCGCCTTGTTCTCGTCACCAAACACCCTCAGCGTCCTGATCACAACCTTGTAGTCCCCAGCCGGCGCATACCGTCCGTTGTCCAACCGGCCATCCCACACCGCGAACCCGCGCGTCCTCGCCTCGTACGTCCGCGGGAACCCGGCGAGCGACCCGACGGTCTGATACCCCAGCACCGTAGTGACGGTCGTGTTCGCGGATCCGGCGCCCAAAAGCGTGATGGGCACCACGTCGGCGCGCAGGAGGGGAGACCCGAACGCGAGCCGGATTGAGAACCGCGGGTACTCGGTGAGGCTGGCGAAGCGCGTGTCGTTCGCCCTGCCGGGAGGTGGCAGGAGGAAGATCCGGTTGGCGGGCACGCGGGGCGGGTCTGACGCCGCGGCAGGGGCGACGCGGGAGGTGCTGAGGAATGTCTGGCCCGGATCGATGGTGACGACCGACTTGAGGCTTCCCGCGACGCCGATGTAGGGCAGCGAGAGGGAGACTCCGTCGGAGCCGGCGATGGAGATGTAGCCCGAGTAGACGGGCAGGCGCTTGGCGTTCAGACCCGTGGGAGGGGTGGCGACGACGCTGATGATCTTGCGCTGGCCGGCGGGTATCGTGAACTCGGTGGCGGAGAAGGACAAGGAGGCGTAGGACGGCAGGAGCTCGTTGGGAAACGTGTCCGGGAAGATGGTGGACGTGTTGAGGAACGTGTAGCCCGACGCGGCGCCGACGTGAGAGAGCCGGTAGATGATGGACGTCGAGCCCGTGTTGGAGATGCTGAAGTTCTGCAAGGGCGCGAAGTGGTCCGAGTCGTTGAACGAGAGGCTGCTGGCGCTGAGGAGGGTCTTGGCGTACGCCGCGTCGTACACCTGGATCAGACCCGCGCCCTGTTGGGGGACTGGAGCGAGGTAAGGGAGGGGACCCTGGCCGGCGTTGAAGAATTGGGGCTTCGCCGTGGACGAGAGCAGGTTTTCGATCGTTTTCGGGTCCTTGATGCCGCGCACGTTCATGATCAGCGCGTATGCAGCTGCCGTCAGGGGGCAGGACATGGAGGTTCCGGAGAGCGTGGCGTAGCCGCCCCGGGCGAGCGGGTACGTCGACAGGATGTTGCCGCCAGGCGCCGCGAGCTGCGGCTTGCTGTCGGTCTCATAGGTCGGGCCCCAGCTGGTGTAGGCGCTCAGGGAGCCGCCGGTCGCCGTGTTGGCCTGGCTGACGAGGAATTTGGGCGCCGTCTCCGGGTCTGTCATGGCCACCGTCACGTTGCGGCCCGCCTGGAGGTCGGCGATCCACGAGGCGCCCGTCAGGGCCTCGACCATGGCCACGGCGCGGATGCCGGCCACTGTCGACACGTCCGTGCCGACGGCGCCGGCGACGTTGTTGTAGAAGAGGATGTAGCGGGCGCCCTTGGCGCGGGCGTTGGTGGCCTTCTGGACGAAGGTGCAGGTGCCGCGCCGGATGAGCACGATGTAGGGGGAGAGGTCGGGCGTGGAGGCCGGGTACGGGTCGCAGCCGTTGGCCGGGTCGGTGGTGTTGAAGCTGACCGCCCACAGCGGCATCGTCACGTTGGCCCACGCGTCGGGCTCGCCGGCGGTATAGCCGAAGCCGATCTTCGTCGCGCTCTGGTCGACGGTGTAGCTGGCGTTGCTGAGCAGGGCGGGCGAGATGACGTTGTCGACCGACGCGATGGCCGTGACTCCCTTTCCGTCCGACGCCGTGCTGGCGTAGAAGAGACCGTTGGACCCGTCGTTGCCGGCCGAGATGACGCAGGGCACGCCCATGGCGACGATTCGTGATACCGTGACGGACCAGGCCTCCTCAGACCAGCCGGACGGGCCGCCGATCGACGCCGTGATCAGGTCGGCTCCGGCCTCGTACGCCATGTTGTAGGCCTGGATCAGCACGTCGTCGTTGACTTCGCCGTCGCAGCCGAACACGCGGTACATGCCCAGGGTGACGCCCGTCGCGCCGCCAATGATGCCGAACGGGTTGTTGGTCTGCGCGGCGATGATGCCGGACACGTGCGTGCCGTGGCCACCGCAGTCCATCGGGTCGGGGTCCGGCACGGGCGTGTTGCTGCCGTTGTAGTTGTCGCCCACCAGATCGGTGCCGAAGGAGACTAGACAGCCCGGGCCGAAGCAGCCGCCGAGCGCAGGGTGTTTCCAGTCCACCTATTGACGCCGGATTGAGCACTGGTGGTCAGCGAGTTGGCTTCTCGCATGCATTCGAATGTCTTGGTGTAACAGGAGTATGTTTGGTGGGCATGGCGTTGGGTGACGAGTGACGAGGGTTGAGTGATGATGGAGGATCCTCGGGAGATGATAGATACTCACACCGCTGTCGATCACGGCGATCTTGATCCCATTGCCCACCACTCCGCTGTCCCTGAGCCGCGAGACCTGCGTCATGACGTGCGGCGAGAAAGCGTCGGTGGTGGCTCCTCCCTGCCTCTTCTCATGCGCGGCGTCCATCTGCTGCTGGTTCATGCCTTCGGACGTCCAGTGGACCGTGTAGTCCGGGATCTTGTAGCGGCGCATGGGCCAGATCCGCTTAACGGCAGGCATGGCCGCCACCTTGGCCGCAGTCTCCTCCACAGTCTCCACGTCCTTGAATTGGATGGACGCGCCCTTGAAGAGCCGGAAGCTCAGGTCCATCTTGACCTCGGCATCGTGCTCGATGTGGCTGCCGAAGGTGGCCGTGTCCTGGAGGTTGGTTCGAGTCCGCGTCAGTCAGTCTCGTCTTGCCTACATCTCCAGTCCTCTTTGTTACTCCTGCTCTCCAAGATATCATGATTTACCTCCTGTCCCTCTTCATATTCGACGATGTACGATCCGGGTATGACCGGAGCTGTCTCGACGCTGCTAAACGTGGCCTTCGCGGCGCAGCAGGCCGCGAAGAGCGACAGCGCCAAACTTCGGCAGAGCATGTTGAAGGACGCGTGGGAGTGAGAGCGAGGGTGTCCCTGCTACTGAGGGGGGAGAGCGATCTGAAGATCGCGCGTCGTCTAGCACCCGTTGCTGCAGGAGTTGTGCACGGAATCGCAGAACTTGGCCCACCAAAGAGCGACGGTGATGTTGACTGCGAGGTAGCTTCGGAAAAGAAGGGAAACGAAGCGCCTAGCGGCAAAGAAAAAGAGCGAAAGGGAGGCAGACGAGCTCGACCCACAGCTGCTGCCACTGGTAGCTAGCCAGCTCCCTTCAAGCGAGCGGACTGGGACAGCGGCGGCATCCTGATCATAAATAGGTTGGGCATAGCGCGCTGATGCTAAGACATGGTGCTAGGCGAGGGCGGGGAGAAAAGGCTCGAAGGTCTATGGTGAGCGCGAGGCCACCTGCAGCAGGTAGTTTGGCCGACCTTCATGGTGAGCGTAAAGTGATGGCCCGTGGGACCGCGTGTGCTTGGACCGGGCCATGCACTGCAACCCTTTGTGCCTGGATGATCCAGGTACGACGAGATGTTCTCAGGAAGAAAAGATACGGAGCAGTCAATGAGCAAGTAGATAGATGGATGGGGGCAGATGTCCCGCTTCCGGCCGGAAGAGGATGGAGGATGAGGAGGGGAGAAAGCTCTCTAGAGAGGATGCGGAGAAACAAGGGCAGGGGTGTGCGTACGCGGGTAAGAAGATGCGGTGTCCTCCTCCCTCTCAGGCATCCCTGTCTTCTACCTTAGGAGACGAATTTACCCAAGCACAGAGGTAAGTGGAAATCTTATCGTCGGCTCCCGTGCCGGATCCTATTGGTCAGACACGGCTGGGAGCATGTCGATTGCCATTTTGTCATTTTGTAGAACGGTGGTGTTTCCAGAGACAATTCTGGACAAGATCACCGCAGGCCGCTGTTAATCTACAGGGGACATGCTAATTCTCGGAGCACTCCGCTCGGAGCAGCATCCCGTATTGCGAGGTGGTCGTTGGTCGTTTGCATTCGCATGCCGTAGCATGCTGCATATACCATGCTGCCCCTTGTACAGCACTGACACAGAACACAGAATTGATGACCGGAGGGACAAGAGGGACAGAGGCGGACAGAGAGGACAGAAGGGAAACAAGCTTAATCTTACCATGGCGTGTTTATCTTGGGAGATTCATGCGCGTGTTTTGTCCTGGAGCGATAAGGACACCTCCGAGGGTTTCTTCGGGCCTTTGCTAGGCTAGGTGGGAAGCTTGCAGCTCAGGGGACCAGCTTGATCCGTTCCCAATTGAGGCTCGCGGCATGAATTTCTCCCCGCCCCTCCCTCGCGTGAGCGCTTGTCTCGGCGGAATAGAACGCCACAAAATGCAGCAAGAGACGCTCGTCCAGCAAGGTCAACGCGATAAGCCGATCTACCCTACCATCCGCCTTTCTTTAGCGATGTCACCACCCATTTCTGGACGCGGATGCGTAAGTGCTGGTATGAGAAGGTAGGGATGCGTCGTGTTGGAGAAGGAGAAGATGGTGCAAGGACTCGGGACCTTTGCGGAGTCGTTGGGATCTAATGTTTTCCCCTCACTGGCCGGGCAGTTGCTTGTTGGTCGCCAAACCCGACCTCGGCCCCGTGTTCGCTGGAGGAGGCCTTCTCCTCCTGTTGCTTCCCTCTAGCGCGCCTCGTGTCGGTCAGTGTTGGGACTTGGGAGATTAAACACACGAGAGATCGACGCCTTGGCGTAACGTCGACGCTTCTCCGGTCCGAATTGTGCTGGTTGTGCTGGCCAACGAACAGACAACAAACGAGCAAGAGTCGCGAGGGGGCGGCGGCATGTGAGGATGTTGACGCTGAGGAGAGATGACCGCAATTCAAGCATGTCCAGTCGGGACTTGTTTCTTGGTTCTGCCGGCAGTCAGGCTTGGGCTTGCTTGTTAGGGTACCATCGGCCCGCAATGCCAGCGTTTCCAACGCTAAATCACCCGCTGAGGCGTCCCCCTCCTTCCCCCCACGACGCCACCCCACCACCGTGATGTGGTGACTGTTACCTCGCAGCTCGACTGCAGACCTGGGCAGGCACCATCAATCATCAGTCGCATGAGGCGGCGAAGTTACTTTGTTGTCTTTGCCCCAAAACAGTCAGTTCTTCCGCACAATCACGGGGACTGCGCTGCACTCAGGCCCATTACCGTCAAATTGCGTGTGACAACGGAATGGAAAGAAATGAAACGTTGTGTTGCATACCTCGAAATACTGCTAACGAAGCAAGACAATCCTTTTGCGGGAATTTGTGGCTGAACACACTTAGCAACGGGCCAAGGGACATCTTCCAGAGGTGGAAGCTCGAGAGGGAGATAGAAGCAGGCAAGCGCCCGGCTGCCCACCAGTGACCTGAGCCGTCGGTGTGAACAGTAAACAACCACACCCGGGATGAATTGTTTCCGGGGTCACAGCATATGAGGGAAACGAGGGCTATAGAGTGCGAAATAAATTGATGCCCACGCTTAGCCGGGTCAACCCAAAGAGAGATGGCAGGTAATGGGCACCTTGCTTGATCCGGTACAGTCACCTCACGACGGGGGAGAAGGATTCGACGCGAGCCCCCCAACTCCATCCCAGGCAACGCAACATGCAGAAGGGCCCGGCCGAGTGGGACAATGGTCGGAACTCCGGGGCTGTGGCATCTAGAACGACTCCGTCTCAAGATCAACCCGCGTGGAGTCGAGTCCACACGGGAAAGAACGACGGCTAGGGCCTCATGATGGTGATCTTTGGTGGGAGGGCTGGCTTGGTGCCCACTGGTCAGCCAGACCACCCTGGTTCGTCAATGGTTCGCGACGGGTTCGTAGATGAAGGATGGACGGCCACAGCCAAAGGAGTTGGGGCCAAGAGGAGTCGTTCCTGGTTCTGATGAAGCACTCACTCGGCCGAAGACAAGGCCGATAGGCAAGCACGAGGCCCTCGGGCGGTTGCGAGGCTAGGCAAAACTTAAGATACAACATATGTCAAGGGTCAGTCAGTCAGGTCACTCGGAGCCTGCATACCTGTCTCCCAACGGCGCTCCAACACCTAGGTAGCATCCAATCGCATGGCTAGATACGCGGCATCGTTTCGGTGCCTGCGGTACGACGTCCCACGATTCCACGAAGTGAAGTGAACGTGGCTTGCAGAATGCAGAAGACCGCGAAGAAAGGAAAAGGAAAGCAGGTGCTTCTTCTTTTGGCTCCATGGGGTCGCTCCGTTGCCCAACGTTGCGTTCAACCGGTCGGTGCTAGCAGGCACAACATCTGGCACGGCATGACGGTGGTGACATGGTCCGATCTTCCAACTTCCATCCAGTCTCTGAGCGCCGCTGAGCAGGGTTGAAGAATCTGCCCGCGTACACAAACACGCGTGCATGCAGGAAATCGGCAATTGCACGAAAAAGGGATGAGGAAATAAGGTCAGCAATCCAATATCCAACAGCAGCATCGACGGCTAGCGATCTCGCGGGTAATCTCGTCGGATGCAGGTACGGAGTCGTATGGCCCAACAATCGGGATGGAGAGCAGCGACACCTCCACACCGCCGATGGGGACGTGAGTCACGTGGAGATAACCAGATTACCGATGAACCTCAAGCTGGAGGAGCCAATGAGATGGCGTCAATATCTAAGCCGCGGCTCCACCAGAGCTCCGATGCATCGGACCTCTGCCCCAAGAAAGTGAGCCGATCGCGATCTCAACAATCCCGACAGAATCGAGCTCTTGCTTCATCCAACCCACCCATACATCCGTCCGTCCGTCCGTCAGTCCCGCCAATCCTCCAATGCGAACCGCGATACACCGGCGACAATGCTTCGCCGCGTAGCTGCACCGCGCGTCGCCGCGTCCGTGCTCCGGGCCCGGCCCACCACACCCCCGAGCTGGATCTACAGTTCAAGAGCTCCGAAGGCAGCAAGAATCGCTCGCGTGTTCAGTCATTTCCAACAACGACCATCACAACCCCGCACATTCTCCTCTCTGCGGTCGATACCACGAGCGGCAGCGGAACCGGCAACAGTGCGCCCTGCCGTACAAAGACGAAGACCATACTCGACCACCTCCTCCTCCTCCACCGCAGAATCAAGAGCCACAACCTCCGCTCCCTCCACCTCAGTTCCTCCTTCGGCCACTTCCGAACCCACCGCCTCCGACTCCGTCGACGCCGCCCCCGGCCTCGGCCCCGAAAAGCCCGACTACCTCGACGCCGCCGAGACGGTCATCTGGGACAGGCTGACGGCCGAGTTCGAGCCCACCGAGCTGGTCGTGCAGGACATCTCGGGCGGGTGCGGATCCATGTACGGAATCGAGATATGTTCTGAGAAGTTCAGGGGGGAAAATATGCTCAAGCAGCAACGCATGGTCAACGGCGTGCTGGCTGACCTGATGAAGGGGTGGCATGGGGTCCAGTTGAGGACGAGGGTGCCGTAAGAGAGAGCTTTTGATGCTTCCTTTTTTGGTACTGCCTAAACGGGGACTGCAAAGCGCTTGAGGAGAGGGGGGAGAGGTGGGGAGAAGGCATGGATGGAGACGGGGGAAGAAGGAGAAGAAGAGGTGCGAGAATGATACCTACCACCTACCTTACTCTCTTGCCAAGCTTGTGGTTGGAGGCGCGTTCGCGCGACTTAGTACTGGCCCGAGAGCTAGACGGTGGGTAGAGAGGAGAGATGAAGAGACAAACGGGGCAGGGTTTCCTCTCTGCCGATCGACTATTTTGGTGGCAGCTGAGACCGTAGCCGGCATTGATGTCACAACTGCTTCGTGGTCCCCACAAACAGCATCATCAGTCCGTCTCCCAGTCGTTGCCCCTATCATCGTGGTGTATTGCCCTTTGCTGTACATCTAACGTGGAACAATCATGTACTGTAGAACCCGCACGCGGAATCCGATACCAATTGCTACTCTCAACTCTGTCGTCGTTTCGATTTCATTTGGAAAGGGATGTCCGGGCAAGCGTGGTCATCATTCGATGGTCTGGATGACGACCGAAGCAGGGAGGACCCCATCCATCCGGGACACCACCTCCTAAATCTTCTCCGCGCCCGCTCGCTCTGCTCTTCGGGCTTTTTTTGCTTTCATCACCTTCTCAACCGGAGAGGATGGATTTCGTCCGTAACGCCCGGTAGTGCCAGCCCTCGCTGCTAGCGGGTGAGGGTTCGCGCTTGATCTCCACACTTCCCCGCACACCGCTGGCTGGGCGATACAGAAAAGTCCTATGCTGCCGCTCTCCATTGAGAGAGGACGACATCGTCGTTTCACTACCCCACGTTCTATCTATGTAGTTGATCCAGGCGGTCCAACCTTGACGTCGTCCACCTACTCACGAACTTGGACTCTACCCATGACACTGCTCAAGAGATTCCGTAGCATCTGCCCACTCCCTCTGTTTCAAGGAATGGTCCTGTCTTCCAGAGCGTTAGGTTGCAAGAGTCCTAGCCTAGAAACTTCGCTTCCATCTTTCGCGTCAGTGCAAGCACCACCAGCGCTGCCCTCAGGCCTCGCCCAGGGGACCTCATCACCTTCCAGAAGGACGGTGCCACCAAAAGCCCCTGATCTCAATGATGCAGATTCCACCTTCACACCATGTTGCAGAAGAACTATCGGGAGCTTGCAGCCGTCGAGTGGCCCCAGTCAATGCACTCCAGCGCACATTTGACGAACCTCGGCCCGATGTCGTCGTCATAGAGGGTTCCTCTACAGCGAAACCACGGAGCCATGGATCACATCCGTAGACGATCTTCACCGGATCTTGCAAGGGGCTTAATCTTCACTTCAGCCACTCAGTCATCAATCATCAGCTCAACGACAACCCACGTGATAACCGCACTCCCATACATGGGAAGACGACACTGTACTCCCATCAAAGTTCTCCCGCGATCCCCGCACCCGGATTGGGCCGAAAATAACCCATTCGCGGGAAAAGATGCGCGAGCCATCATTCCGAATATCGAACCCCTTTAGCCCGCACATTCAGCCGCCGGAGGTAACTAAACCACAATACAACAGTGGCAGTGCGTACTGCGAATTCTAGAACCGCCAGTCCACCTCATTTGGTCTCGCGCGTGCAGATGTGATCCTACCTCGGACAGCTCGCCAAGGTGAGTGAGTGAGCTCGGCTATTATGACGCGATACGTGCAGTGTGTGTGGCGCTCGTGATCGGGGCGATAACCCGAGCTTGCTTGTACGCGCGAGGACGTCACCAGACTCCGGTTGCTCAACAGAGGTGAATAAGATGGTCGAGAGCAAACCATGCTCTCAGTGGCGGGCCGATGTACGATGGTGCGCTTTTCACTGAAGATCGACGACGCGAACAGTAGATGCGTGTCATTCCCATAGCTGCATACTCTCGTATCGGAGTCACGTAAAAAAAAAAAAAGCAAAGCACTCGCAATGCTTGTTGGATTCTGGGGGCTAGTGCTGGATGGGGCTCTGCTCCTCTGCCTTGGTGCAAGGTAAGCAGTTGTTTTGCCGTCTTTTTCATTCCAGCTCCATCCCCCGAATGTGTACGGCGAGGAACTCCGAGATGCCGCCGGCCGACCTTACTAACATGAGATGATACTGTCTGCAGAGCTGTCCTTGCTTTGTCCGACAACAGTTCGACCCCGGCGCCTGTCACTGTCATGCCAGCGCACTGCACGACTGTGGTGTCGGACCTGGCCTTGACCACGGTGTCGATGAGCACCCATGCCTGTTATACTCATACAACTTGTATGTTCATGGCGGTGTCCACGTCTTCTTCTTTCTTCCACAAGCAAGGATGCAGGCCTTCAGTCGAAGAGCCAGCTGCGAGAGATTCAAGAGGAAGCTGACCCCTGAGCACTGGGTCGAGACAGCCCTCTGCACCAACACATGTGGATGGGGCATCTGCCCTGCCGTCATCAGGTATGAGACGGTGAGGGTTCCATGTCGGTATGTCACTTATCATTCTCGTGTGTTTGTTGCACAGGGAGGAAGCGAGTTTTCCGTCATTGGGCCATCCACAACCAGCTGCTCCGTCAATGAACGAATGCCAACCCCCGCGTCTCACCGGTGGATGTGCGGCTAAAAGTGGAATGGGCGGGGTCGACGTGCTATCATAACTGACCAACCGAATGAATGGCACGTATGGTCTTCCCCCCAACCAGGACCGACTGTTGCCGTTCGACAGCCACGGTAGAAGTGCGGAACTGCAGAGTGTGCGTTCCGTGCCCCTTCGACGGGGTAGTCATTTTCGAGACGGGATGCGTCAGGGGTCCGACGCCAACGGGTTATCGCACCGCCACGGTTGGAGGGACGACCTCGACTGGAACGGGGCCGGGGACCTTGCCGCCTAGGACGGTCACAAGCTATTTGTACGGCTTCTCTCGGACCGACAGTAGCCCCTCGACAACTCGGATGCCAACTTCTGGGACGGAATCCTACGATCCCCCATTCTACACTAGGCCGACGGTTGGCCCGGTTTGACAGAGGTCTGGCGCTTGCGGCGGGCCCTCGAAGGGAGGAAGGGGTAAAGTGTGCTGTTGGGTCACTGGGTCACTGGAACGTGGGTCGTGTGAGGGTGGTCCAGTGCGCCATTGTTGGAAAGGCAATGGAAAGGAACAAGCACGCGTGCAAAATACTACTGAATTCTTCTGTCTGTCTTCCAAAGGAAAGCTATCTGTGCG
>PYST01000513.1:1657-20674 GCA_003049485.1 Ophioceras dolichostomum
CTCTCTCTCTCTCTCTCTCTCTCTCTCTCCTGTTTGCCCCCTCTCTTTTCTTTTCTTCTTATCTTCCATGTCCCATACCGCCGTAGTCCTTACATGTTATCGTCCTCTGATGATTACCTACCTCCTATTAGAAGAGACATCATCAGAACCCCACCATATCTCCGACTACCCCCACTCCCCCCAACAAACCACGCGATAAATGATAAAGCACGTCCAGGTGAGAAAGAAAGGGTGTCATTCCGCTCGACCGTGAAACCATTTCTATATTCCGAGGCTAGTCCTAACAAGTTTGGAACTTTCGGAGAATCAAAAAGAAGGAAACGGGTATTACCGTTCCATGTGCACCCACCAGTGAAGCGTTGCGTTGAGTGGGTTTTCACTTTACAGCGGGTTTTCCGCGTACGACTGGAGTGAGAGAAAAGGGCAAGGCCAGACTTGGCTTTCGATGCCTTCAGTGCCGGCAGAGAACGCCCAGCCGGGTTTCGTTCCCGTCCCGGTCCGCCTTCGCGTTTGGATTGACTGTTTGGCCGCCGGTGGGTCAGAGCGGGCGAGCGATTGCCGGCAGGGTTTCTGGTCTTCTGAAGTTTTCTGCAGTTGGTGATGATGATCAACGTGGGAAAAGCGAGATGGATTCCTATATGCAGACGAGGAACACATTCGACAGTGCAGCGCGACTGATCGCCAATTCCCCCCCCCGTCTTATTCGTACAAAACACGTTTTCCTTGTGTTCGTGGATGTTCTTAGCGACTGACCCCCTTTTTGGCCTCTCAAAATGAACTCTGTGCGCATGCGGCGGCTTCTTAAACATACCTGTAGCTTAAATTGCGTCAAAGACAGTGCTACGGGAAACCACAGGTTGCAGCGAGCCAACCTGCAGCGGCGGGCGAACAGCTATTTACGCCGCAATAATGCCTGCAGGGCTCGACGGAGCTGCATACTGCCGCGATCCGTGATTGGTTTCCGACAAACTCCAGCTCTGGAACAATTACCAACACGAGAAGGTGTTACAACCGCTGACGCGGAACTTGTTCAATGCAGGGAGCGCTTCAGCTGCTGCTGAGCGTATGGAGAGGAGAGACAGATTTGAGAATGAGGATCAGCGTTTGTTTCTCACGGATGCAACCACTTCGGAGACCTACGGAGCCACCACCCTGCTACCTGACGCTCGAGCCCTTGGTTAGGCCCATCGTCGGTCGGGCCACTCCAATTTTGCTTTCTAATCAAACGGGACGGGGAACTCGGACGGTTCGGGGCGCAAAAAAGAACACCAGGAGAGATGATGCAGTCAGAAGGACGAAACCTTCACCGGCACTCACAGCAGATCTTGACCGGCTGCAAGTCTTGTCGGTTGTCAAATCCTTTCATTTTGGAAGATACCAGATAGCAGGACAAGCTCTCATCGGTTTGGCCGGTCCCATTCGCCAATGCAGCTGTCAAGCTATAACAAGCCGAAAAATCAGGTCATTCCCCAGCTTACCCAGCAGCCCACAGGACAAGAAGCTTTTGTTCCCCGGCCCTGGCATTTGCCTTTCTGGGGCAAGAACATCACGCTAGCTGACTACCTCAAGCAGACAAGCAAGCCACCTGCACCAGACCCAAGCCGGGACGAAGCCCCGTTACGAGCACTAACGCCCATCACTTCCAACCCCCCAAAATGTCAACGCTCCAGCAAACCAGAGGGCGAAAAGCAAGATAAGCTCGTGGGGGGAAGGGATCGGCATCTCCTGGCACTCCTTGGGAGGGTTGACTGGTGGAAACAGAATTTTCGGCTGTGATCCAGATTCGATCCCCCGGAGATTATTCAAGCTCGCCAAGTCCCAGGGTAACAAGTCACCGAACTGGAGAAAAGCAACAAGGAAAAAGGCTACGCAAAGGAGGAGAGTCAGGTACCTGACCACCAGAGTGCCCACCCATTCTTTTCTGTCCCAGGAGTCTGGTCGTTCTCTTTTTAAACTCGCGACATTCGGCCCGCGGTTCATCACTAGAATTCGGACGGAAGGGAGCACGCCACTCTAGTATGACGCAAAGCACACCGAGAGAGAGGAGTATGTGAACATGCGAGATTCAACAATACCCTCTTCGCTTCCGCCTCTCCTCCCACTTACCTCTTCGTCCGATCTCTCCTCAGACGTCCCTGCTTATTGTTGTCACCCATTACTGCTCGACAACCTGCACAGCCTCCGACGCACGGAACAGAGGTGACGACAGTGACGACAGTGACGCACATCACGAAAAGCTCGCCGCGAATCCCCTCCCACACCCGGTGACGGTGGCGGCGGCCTACCTCATCACTACCTACTTAACGCAACCCTACGACTCCCGAAGAGCCTGGATTGGTGCACATAGTCACGATGGTGATCCAGCAGCCGAAGAAGCTGAAGATGGCAAGCCCCTTTAGCGGCCTAGCCGAGACCTACGAGGCAATCTTCCCAGCAATGCGCCTCTACGCCGCCGACGCCGTGGCGCTCGCGCCTCCCATCACCTCCGAATCAGTCGTCCACGACAACGGGTGCGGACCCGGCGTGGTTGCCGCCGAGATCCTAGCCCGCTTCCACTCCGAACAAGCTCTACAATACTCCCCCTCCGTCTCGCGCTCACCCTCTCCGAGCAATGACGAGCCACCAGAACAAGAATACTTCCCTCCTCCACCGCCACCACCACGAATAGTAGCGACGGACATCAGTCCCGCCATGACCAGCGCCGCCGCCCGCCGCGGTCCCTCCATCGCCGCGCGCGTCCTAGACTCACGGTACCTCGACGGCATCGACCCGGACACGTTCACGCACTCGTTCTCCAACTTCGTCATACTCGGCATGTCGACGCTAGACATGGGCCGCGTCGTCTCCGAGATGCACCGAACACTCAGGCCCGGCGGCACGGCGGTGCTGACGGCCTGGCGGGCGCTCGACTACGTTTCGTTGTTCGAGGACCTCGCGCGGCGCGTCAACCCGTCGGGCAAGATCGACACGCGCGACGTGGCCGTCCTGAGCGAACGCAGGCTGGAGCAGGTGCTGATGCTAGGCGGGTTTAGGCCGAGCTACGTCAAGGTCACGAGTATCACGCGGGCGATGCGCTGGAAGCTGTGGACGGAGGAAGGATATGCGGCCATCAGGAAGAGCATGTGCGACGGCTTCACCAGAGGGTGGAGGAGGGAGGACTCGATGAAGCTGGACGACGCGATGCGCGACATGATCGAGAGGCTGGCGGAGCAGGGCGCGTCGTATCGCATGACGGCCTGGGTGGTGTTGATGAGGAAATGAAGTCGTCGACGAAGACAAGCGTCGATGGCGACGATAATTCTCGATTTCCACGATTGGCCGGGCTGGCATTGAAGCATCAACTCATCAACGGCCAGCAACGGCCCCAACCACCACCGATCGAAACGTCGCCAGCGGCTCCAAGCCAGAATCTACGAAGCCTATTCCTCGCCTGCGAACCCCAGCCGCAAACCGGAGCTTCCACCGCGACGGGATAGCTAACCCCCAGTCGTTGGTTGGGTCGACAGGTTGGCACCAGACCGCGAAAAGTCAAAATGGCGACGGAATGACGCCAAATGGGCTGCTGCTACTCAGATCTGTAGCCTGAACAATGCCCGCCAGGCACGCCACGCCGACATGTCGCGTGATCGGATCGCCGGAGCAGATTCAAACAAGCTCCTGCCGCATCCACCCACCAAATCTCCCCATCCAGCGTCCCACACATCCGTCTCCTCAATTCTCAACTCCCCCGCGATCGCCGTGCCGCTCTATTTGACGCCACGCGATTTCGATAATGTGAGGGGTAGATTGGGAGATTAGGGAGGGTGATGTACCGACAACGCCACCAGCACGCTAGCGGCCAACCCCCGATGCAAGCCAAAAACCCCATTCCATCAACGGCCGAGATTGGTTAGGCTCAACTGCACAGCACAGCACCACACCACTGCAGGGAGCGAAGAGGAAATTTTTCCTGTGACCAACCTGACACCAAGCCACCACCACCACCACCACCAAGATGTGAGAGGGGGGGGGTGGAAAGATGTACACTGCATGACATTCTCTCACTGCAAGCATGGCCACGTGAATAATGCAGTGATCGAGGAGGGTGCGTGTGGACTGACTGATGATGGGTCACTGGCTGACTGGCCGGCTCCCTTCCTTTCTTTCTCTACATGTCATTTTTTTTTTCCATTTGTGTTCTGGGGCGCTTTACTTGGACACATCATGATAGCGAGCATTTAGAACCGGCGTTTTTTCTTTTCAGACAGGGCATCTCTCCGTGGTTTGTGTCTGTGGACATTTTTTATGTAACTCAGGATTCAGTGACATGTAATATTAGGTGCAGCTGCCACCAGCGGAGCTATATATTTGACCACTCAGATTTCTTCTTGTGGACTAGGCACTGATGATCATAATCAGCCAGTGATGTTAAGATTTGCACGGCTTGTACCGATCTAGTGTGGAAAGTTTCTCCCCGCGCGTTGAAACAATCCCCGGCGCGACGCACGGGGATGGCGCTAGCGACCTCAGCTCAGCTCGTGTTGCAGCAAACATGCCGAGGCATTGTCGAGTTGGGTTCATCTGGCTTCGTATCGCTATTGCCTGTGCTGTCACACAGACAGACGTCAACGGCGGCGGGCGCTCTTCGGTCTTGGCACTGCTGGCCAGAAGTGACGCCTTTGCAGGGCTCTGTAGGGGAGCCTGGGCTTTTTCGCTTTGGCCTGGTTTGAGTGAATCAGAACGGCTTACTTGGTACGTGAGGATTGAGGAAGCTTGATGGATGAGGCTTGCATGAGTGCTTGCATTGGTAGCGAGGAGAAGGCTGGCTGGCTGGCTGGACGAAGCCAGAGGAGGGGCCCACTTACCAGATGTATCGTGGCCTCGGAGTTACCCAGGAGGCAACGGCCGTGCTGGGCCTAACCATACTGGTCTCTTGGGTGGGTTGGTAGACCAGCTTATTCAAATGAAGGGATGGATGGATTCTCCAACCGGTCAGGGGGGACTGACAACCCCAGCCTTTGATCCCATCCGTGGCACGTTTCGGAACACCACCCTTAGTGCTCCGATACGGACGCTCGCCGGTCCTCCACCCATAGGTCGGTCGGCCGGGATATAAACAGAGGAAGAGCAGAACAACATCGATCGCCTCCTAGCTAGTCTCGATCCTCTTGCAGTAATCCCTCCCATTCCTAACCTGCCAGTTGCAAAGCCACACCTCCATCGCCATGCCCACGAAGCCGGCCAAACAGATCCCACCACTGTCACTCACGGACGTAGCGCCTAGGCTGAACTCCCGATCACGCACGGGCACGTTCTCCATGATCTCCGCGAAGGTGTTGACATACACGGCGCCTCCCAACAACCCTTCCCAGAAGACCACCACGAACACGACGTAGACAGACGGGATGAAGTCGAAGAGCGCGTGGAGGGTCAGCAAGCCCAAATTGCCGACCTGCAAGAAGCTGGGGAGGTACAGGTGGTGGATGCGGATGAACGGTGTGGAGGACCGGGAGATGAAAACGCCGAGCTGGTAGAGGAAGCCATAGAACGGGTAGAACGCGCGGTACTCGGTGAAGGGCGTGCCCGGGAGGGGGAAGAGGAGCGTCGGGGACACGCCTTGGTTGATGGTGTACTCTGCGACGTAGACGAGGAGGAGCGGGAGCATGTAGGGGAAGAACAGTCGTCTTGCCCGACGGAGGTTCGCGGCGAAGGTGGGCTGGTGGAGGGAAGATGGCCGGCTGCTGGTGCTGATGCCGTCGTCGTCGTGAATGTCCTGCGCAACGAACGCCGTCGACGCCACCGAGGGTCCGGGCGCGAGCAAGCTCGCCGACGCGTTATTCGCGGACATGTCCTCCACGATGTTTTCTGTCGTGTGGTCCCCAGTGCCCCCGCTGCTTATGCCGCCGTTTATACCGCTATCCTCCTCTTCCTCGTCCCGCCCAGGCAGCGCATCGTACTCCTTCAGTGCCCCGCCACCAGTAGCGCCGTCGCGCAACGGGCCGTGAGGCAGCACGACGAAGAAGCTCAGGACCATCACAGCAGGCAGGCACGCGCTCGCCAGCAGACTCGTCTTGACCGACAGGCCGATCCAGTCGGTGAGCAAGACGTACAGACCGGCCCCTATCAGGCCCGCCCCTCCCGTGCCGCTGCCCCAGGCGGCGAGGCTTGTGTGTCCGTAGTAGTGTGTCAGCCCCAGGAAGCTGAGCTCGCCCCCTCCGCTGCTGAGGCTGGCGAGCACGACGCCCACCAGCTTGACGGCGACGGAGCTCGCGGAGGGGGTCAGTGCGATGAGCAGCATTCCCGACGAAGACAGAGCGACGAAGGCGAGGATCCGGAGAGGGTAGGGCACGGCGTGGATGAAGTAGGGAGCGACGAGCTTGGTCAGGAACGAGGGGACGACGTCGGCGAGAAGGACGACGCCTTTGGGGACGTTAGTACCGACGAGGTCTTGTGCGGCCGAGAGGATTATAACGTAGAGGACGTTGTTGATCAGGCCTGTTGGTTAGTCGAGGGGAAGAAGTTAGCAGGTATCATCTGGGAGGGTGGACTGAAGCACGCGGGACGACGGGAGAATTCGAGGGAGGGGAAGGCGGAGGAGGGCGGAGGAAGCTCAAACACACCAAACAGCCAGAATGCGATCACGACGGACACATCAGTCCCGCGAAAGACGGAAGCCAGACGGGAGCGGTAAACCGCCCACGTCGCGGCCGGTGTTCCCGGCATCGGTAGGAGCCCCGATGCGGAGGGAGAGCTAGTCATGGTCCTCTCCTACGACGGAGTGCTTGAAAAGGAGAGGGGGAAATATTCAGGAACGCAAAAGCGCTAAGCGATCCGAACACCATCGAATCTACAGTTCCGACAAGGTTGTGTGCAAATGTTGGGATGGGATTTGATGGTATGTATGCACGAGCGGCGGAGGGTCCGAAACGCGACGTCAGCAGCATGTGACGTGTGCTTGTGGTGGGCCGTGAGCAGGGTGCATGTGGGCAGCACGTCAATCCCAGTGCGGTGGGGGTGGGGCGTTTGGTACCTGGGAGCCTGGGGTCATTCCTAGTGATCGGCCACGTTATGGTGTGCCCGGAGCCGCTAGTCACATCCTCACTTCAGGCGGCGTAGGTCTTCTACATTGCCAGATTGCTTGCAGAGGCAGGTCAGGGCGCTTGTTCAGAGGTTACTATTTAATGGCCTACGTGGAAACGAGCGTCCCCGCTAGGTTCGGCCCCAATATGTCCAATTTTGGGCAACTGGGCCCGCATGCTGCGGCCAGTTCGCCGTTAGCGTCACAGCCGGGAAGGACCTGAGTACTGGATGGATGGAGGGGAACGGGATACGATTCGCCTCTTCCGGTACTGAAGAAGTCTTCATCTAAACGACAACTTTGGCTCCGATGCGAGTGCATTCTTGCGTGCTGCATACGATGGGCTCGCCATATCCAGTCAGGTCAGCCCACCTTCGGCGGGTTGGACAATCCAAGCAAACTGGTTGCGATGCCTGTCGTTTCCGTTTCCTTCTCCTTCCCTCGCAAGACCAGGGATTTATAGTGCCCTAGAGGTAGATAACAAAGATGCTGCCTTCAGGAGCATCGGTACGACCGTTATTAATGCGTCCCACGAATCGGGGCTGTCTACATCGTCGACGAACAAGAGGAGCGCGACAGGCGCAAAAGAGACCCTAGGAAACGAGAAGGGGTGATCAGAGCACCTCAGCAGGAACTGCAAGAGACCGAAGACTCCATCGCTGCCTACGAGGCAGATGCCAATGAGCACCACAGGGAGAGCAGGGAGGAGTCCCTAGAGCTAGGCTCCACGGAGCTCTGCGGTCAGGCGGACCTCATGCCACTGACCACCTACAACCTCGAGGCCATCAGCAGGGAGGTCGGCATCGTGAAGCTCGTCGCCTTCAAGTGCGTCGAGGGCGTGCTCCCGGACCACGGCGGGCTGACGGACTTCATCTTCCTGCACAACCACGCCAACAGCCTGTGGAGCGTTGGATTCGCGGTCGTGAACAGCCGGTGATCGACCTCCCGGCTGCCGGACAGGCACGACAGGACCACGGTCGTGTGCTTCCTGTGCCCCGACGCGGTCATGGGCACGACGAACATGGTCGCACGTCTGCCGCATCAGGAGTGCCGCAACGTGTGGCAGGCGATCGTCTTGCTGGGGGACGAGGGCTTGCTCGACCTGAGATGATACGGGGCGTCCCCGCGGAGCCGCCGATGACGAATAGACTTGATGATATCTTTGCACAAGTCGAGCATGCATGCATCCACACCATATATGCCTGAGAGTGACGGCCCACCAGTCCTGAGGTACACCCCTCCCTACGTAGGGCGTAAGGAATACATGCATGTTCGCTGCAAGGCTTTATCTTCTTGTTGCTGACCAGGTGACCCGCGTCTCCGAACTTCCCTATTCTAGAGCCGATGAACAGGCGGTCATGTGTGAGGCATGGGTCCGGCCACGGGTCGCTGAGGGCTCTCGGTACGAATAACAACGTGAGCGATAAGAGAGAGCGACTAGGCTCTCTCGCGTCCAAAATCGCGACCAAGTGCTCTGGAACGGCGATCGTCCTCGAGACGGGGACTGACAGGACCGGCGGGACCGGTATTGATGTAAAAACCGATAGGTCGCTTAGCGATGCTGCTGCTGCTGCTTCGAAACGTCGGTATGTTGGCTTGTTTGCTCCTCCAAGCCGATGCTTGTAGTAAACAGGCATAATAAACGAGAGGACCTAGTTTGTATGCAGGTAAGGGGTAAGAGGATATATATCGACATCAAAATAAAGGAGTTTATTCCCCACAGGCCCCTCCATGCACGGAGATGCCATCTAATCACCTAGATGCTACTTCAGCATCATCGCCGTAAGAAATCGAGCACTTCCACCGCTGATGTTTCCGCCTTGGTAATTACCGATGCTACACTAATCCCATCAAGACGAACACAACGCCGACAACCCACAGCAACTGCTCGAACACCCACTGGCCTTCCCCCCGCCCTCGCCGCCGCCGCCGACCCCGTCTCGTTCGGGAGAGCCGCAGACCCGGACCCCGATCCAGTACTCCGCGACGTCCCCGCCGTCGATCCCGTTCCCCTCGCCGATCCCGATCCCCTCGCCGATCCCGATCCCGATCCCGTTGCTGACAACGCCGTGGTCACCGTGCCAGTCTTAGTATTCCCCGCTAACGCCGTCGACCACACCGTCTCACAAGCAGACCTAATGGACGCAACAGACCGAATGCGAACTGACTTGCCCGTCAACATAGTCAACGCACATGCTCCGCCAGGCAAACACCTCCCGCGACCGTGTCGCCACCCACGCCTCGCTGACCTGCACGTACGCCGCGATTCCCGTCTGCACCTCTCCGTCGGCGTCGTCCAGCGACAGGATGGCGCACGGGTCTCTGCTCTGGATTGCCGGCCAGGCAGTCTCGTACCAGCTGAGGAAAGCCGGCGCGTACGGCACGGCCGAGACGTACGACGAGAAGTCAGCGGACAGGCAGGCCTCGATCGCGGGGTAGGCTGTATGCGACAATAGGCATGACGTGATGGGGTTGGTCAGGGGCGGGAGCGTGACGACGCTAAGGATGAACTGGGTTTGTGTCGCGGTTATGGAGAGGGTTGTTGATGGGAAGGTTATTATGGTTGTTAGGAAGAAGGTTGCCATGGTAGGCGTGAAGGTTGCCATGGTAGGCGTGAATGAGTGAAAAGGGATAAATATGTCACTCCGCCAGTTGCTAATGAGCGCTGATGTTTGGCTTCAGGGAGAATTGTTGTCGTCAGGTCAGGCAAGCGAAGAGAGAGGGTACATAAATTTGATGTGCATTATCATCGCCATCGACATCTCTCTACCCGCGAAGTACGGGTAATGGCGCTATTAAATAAATAACATCGTCTTTCTACTCTTCTTCTTATTCTTTTTTTTAAACATTCGAAATACTTCAGTTGCGAGTGGGAGAGAGCCTCGTGCTCTGCCTTGATGTCGTCGGTGACGTCCAAAGGCCTTTCTTTGCATAAGCCATGCGACAGATCGTGGCGCAGGACTTCAACAAGTCAGACAGGCCATGCACATTTATTGGTATCCCTTGGCAATATTTGCCACTCACCATTTGGGTGTGAGTGCATCCGAGGCGGACATTTGGTAACAGTATCCAGAATCTCGATGCCTACCGTTAATCGGCCGAGAAGTTCGTCTGGTGACCGATCCGAGCGAATTGCTCTTGATCAAGCTTGAGAAAGGGGAACCAGGGTCTGGGGCAAAACCAACCCGACCCCAACCCCATACATAGCTCAGGACCTACAGATGGCAATAACATTTTGCCAAACTCAATACTAGAAAAATACAGCTGTGAACTCGAGCCACCCATCAAAAACTTGAAGACAGCCTCCGGTCTTCCCATCTCGTGCCTCAGGGGAGGACCGGCCGCCAGCACCGGCACCCCGATCTGGAGCTCTCCTCACGGAGTCATCAATAGGTACCTCATCAGCCCCAGCCGCATATCATCGCTCCTCCTATCGGACAAACCTGTCAGCCTTGGGGCCACCAGTCTCCGGGAAGCTTTCCGTTTACTTCTTTCTCACGCCGAAAACCGCACCGACCGGACATCGCGGCCGGTGCGATGCGGCCTGCCTCGGTAACTAGCAGGCACCAAGGGCATATGGCACGAAAAAATGTCTTGCAGGACACTCGCAGAGTGCCACTGACTGTCAGAAGGCCAGCGAAGGGAAGACCTGGATGCTTGATGGGAAGATATTGGACATCATGTCGTGGGATCAAATTAAATGCTTATTTGCACCGCCCCTCCAGCGCGAGCGACGCCGCGACGCCCGCACTGCATGCAAGCCTTAGTCGCGCACGTCAGTACGTGCCGAGCGTGCTCCGCTTCGTCTTCGCCTGATATAATGGTATTATTCGACTAGATAAGGAGAGAGACACAGGAAGATGAACGACAACGAGAGAGAAGAGGCCGAAGTCCTAACAGGATAGGATATTCCCGCTGCATAAGCCGTCCACCGCCTCGTCGGGCCTAGTCTAGTCCCGCAAGGTAAGTTCTTGAAGGACTTCGGTCATAGGGCTCAACGGACGGACGGACTAGACAAAAAGCAGCACGCAACAGCACCAAAAATCATCAGACATCAGCCTTCTCCGTGGGCACAGGGATGGTCGACACGCGAGTGTCCTCGATGGTCTCGTCAGAGAACTTCAGGTCGTCCTCCACGGGGACGGTGTCCTTGATCTTGAGGAAGACAATGGGCGCGGCGAAGACAAGGCCGGCGGCGACGATGCCCCACTGTTTGCATGGCTTCTGTTAGCATCGAGTGTCGCTACTGGTATAGAGAGGGGGGAGGGGTAGGGCTGATGTGGAGGAACTGGTCCGTGCTGAGGGAGCGAGAGAAAGACAGAGGGACATACGGTGGCACCGAAGATGGTGCTGATGGGTATCTTGAGATCGTCCAGGCGCCAGAAAATGGCAGCACCGGCGGACTGGATGCCCTTGTAGTAGCCTGTAGCAAATGGCATTTGATGTCAGTCGTGTTGAGCGCAGTTGGGGGAGCGCAGTTGGGGGACATGAGTGGGTAGAGTATGTTGATGAGAGTGAGTGAACATACCAGCCATGTTAGCGGCCTTGCGACCAGAGTTGGACAGAGCACCCATGTACCAGTAGATGCTGGTCTGCCAGGCGGCGTCGAAGAAGCCAAAGGCCATCATCAGGAACATAGGGCCGATGTACTTCTGACCGCCCCAGGTCCAGTCTGTCCTCACAAAGTCCTCACGGGCCAGGTCGTCGCGGGTGGGGGCTGTCTTCTGGAAGTCGTAGGCGCCGCCCCAGATGACGAAGGTGAGCACGCAAAGAGCGCCGAGGCAGATCCTGGCCTTGAGAGGACGGCTCAGCTTGGGGTAGTCGAGGGCGTAGCCGAAGATGGAGGCGCCGAGGATCTGCGAGCTCCAGTACAGGACGTTGTTCAGCGCGCGCGTGCGCACGTTGAAGAAGAGGTTGTAGATGTTGAGCTGGTACGTGTAGAAGGCGTTGGAGCTGAAAAACATGGGGAACAGCAGCAGGATCCAGGGCTCGGCGATGAGGACCTCCCACAGACCGATGAACTCAGTCATCCACGACGGATTCTTCATCACGATGACCTTGGAGCCGTCCTCGCGCACGATCGAGCCGGCGTTGGCCAGGAACAGCGCGAGGATGGCGCCGAGGAACATCAGCACGATGAAAGCTGCGTACGTGCCATCGGTCACGGGTCCCGTGATGTTGTTCACGTTCTGGCCCAGAGGGATGAGAGCGCCTATCACGGCACCCAGGTTGAAGATCATCCAGAACCAGCTGATGTAGCGGCCCTTCTCGGCCTCGCGCGGGTACGACATCATGATGGTGCCCTGGCCGCACCACAGTAGGCCGGCGCAGGCACCCAGGAAGGCTCCCGCGAAGATGACGAAGCCGTGGTTCTGGTTGTGCGAGTACGACAGGAAGCTAGCGGCGTAGATGCAGTAGCCCAGGCCGCCCAGGCCCATGGTGAGCCGGAGGCCGAGCCGGTTGGCGAAGGTTCCCGCGAAGAAGGCGACGATGGAGAAGGTGGCGTTCAGCGCCGTGTTTGCCTTGGCGGCGGCGTTGCCGTCCATCTGACCACCACCGCCGAGACCGGTGAGGGCGTTAAACATGCCGGGGCACAGGAAGCAGACGAACGACACGATCAGCAGCTGCGCCCTTGGCGAAGCATACCAGATGTTGTACTTGCGGCTACCGATTCTGAGCCGCTTGTAGATCCATCCTTGGGGACGAGGCGTGGGGCCTTCGGTGGCGGTGGGCTCCTCTGGGGTCGCGACCCTGGCCGCTGTCGGCTCAGTCATGGCCTCCTTGGCCGCTCCTCCGTCGGACGACATGGCGATGGGAGCTGGATGACGTTGCTAGGCAACAAATGATGCTCTGATGATGCCGAGAAAGTTTGGACACGCTTGATCTCGATCGGCGGCTGCACCTCACGAGACACACACTCTCTTTCTCTCTCCCACTGCTCGGCAGTTGGGGCGGGGTAGGGTGGAGGAGAAAGCAGTCGCGTCGAGGCGAGCAATGGCTTCGAGGAATGCGGGAGGTAGAAGAAAGGGCAAGTGACGGAGACAAGCCTCTGCTTCTTCTAAGTACTACTCGCGAAGTGGAGCGCCCTGCTGCAGATGCGGGAAGGTATCAGCTCTATCGGCTTCGTCCTTGAATTAAGAAATGAAAGACGATATTGGCGTGCATCCCGACACGGGTAAAGGCGAACAGAGGAGAGAGAAAAAAATCGGGGGTGGAAGGGAAGTGAGCGCGGGACGGTGCAGTCTGGGCTGTTATTAATGTAGCTGCAACGACGCCGACTGGCCGAGGAGGAGCAGGACCATGCAAGGGAATGGAAGGGAAGGTAGCTCAAGCAAGGGGCACATGAGCATGGGAGGAAAGTGAAGAACGGCCAGCCAGCCAGTGAAGGGTGAAGCAACAACAGCAACATGGAGTGTCTGCAACTGAACCCTCCTTGCCTACTACCCCCTGCCTCTGTTTCTGTGGTAAGGTGACATGTTCATTCCATCCCGTTTTGCTCGTGCTTGGTTGGTCGGGATCCCATATCAGAAGATGGTGGTAATCGGACCCTTCACCAGCACCCCTTTTCGGGCAAGCTACCGGAGCTACGTGACAACTGCTGCAAACGAAGTCAGGCAGCATCAGAGCACCACAGCAGCAGGGGGGAAGGGGGGCACCATTGACTTGACTGCAGCTTTGCAGCTTTGCAGCTTTGCAGCTCTGCAGCACTGTTGGAATACGCCAGACAAGCTCCCCTCATCTCTTGCAAGGTGACACTCAATGGCTGGGGAAGCGCGGTGGGGCGTCTGATTGGATGGGGTGGGAGAGACTTCGGGAAAGGAACACTCACGTAAGTTTGCCGCTTCTAGCCCGTATTCACCACCTGGAGGATGGTGGACGTGGCAGTCACGAGGCGCAGGAACGAGATGTCGCAGCAACTACGGTCGAGGGCGGTTCAACGCTAGGAGTAGAGGTAGTGAAAGGAACGGCGGCCGGGAGCGAACTACTGTTACTAGAATGAATCGATCCGTGTGCGAGTTTTTGCGAGCCTGGTTCGGACCGATGATGATGATGATGGGGGGAAAAGAGAACCAGGCACGAAACACCAGCTCGTCACCAAAAAAACTCTGTTGTTGGAAGAAGGGCAGGAGGAAAAACACTTCAGAAAACAGGAAAAAACCCATCGGACGGTGGCAAACCCAAACCAAACGCGGAAAAAGTGTTTTTATCTGCCCCTTCTCCACGCCCAGAGGACCGAGATCTCGAACATTGAACCATGGGGCCACCCGCTGTACTCACAACAGCAGCAGTAGCACCAAACTGACTGAGCACAGAGCGTGTGTCCGACTCAGAGACCCCCGAGGCCGGCACTTTCCCGGCGAGCACCAGTTTGGGGTAGCATTAGCACTCCAACGAGGATAACGGGACTCCATCAGAAGGATCTCCCAATTCCAACCAGACAGAGGTTCACCCCAGCCGCAGGCGGCATGGTTTCCTTTTGCGCTCTGTCGCTCGCGTGTAGCCTCTCGATCAGATTGCCTCTGGTAGGGGAAGTAAGGGAGACGCCCGCCATGGGCTAACGGCTCGCAACATCGCAAATCGGAAAGGAATGCTAGCTCCGTCAAAAGGATTCAAGACAAGACACGAGTCTCGACTTCACGGAACCTTGGACCCAAGAGGTGAAGGAGGTGTTTACCCACAAAAGTCTGGAGAACCCCGACGATTGAACGATTGCCGGTGGGCATTCGATAAGGGCCGGACCGAATGAGAACGACCTGATTGGTTGCCTGCGGGTTGGGGTTGGGAGAGCGGAGTCGATTCCCAGAAGGTACAAAAGGCCACACGAGCTCACGAGTGGGAGGGAAACCCCACCTCAATTTCTCACCGTGGGCAGCCATTGGCCCTGACCGACGTACAAGGAAGGTTTTGGGAAACCACCGATCCCTGGAGGGGAAGGTGCGGAGGGAAATAATGGCCGGAGGCACAGTGTGGAAATACTGTGAGCTGCTTGACTGTGAGAGTGCGGCCAGGCTACAGGCGCATGAAGGAACATATGATCGACAGAAACAACCAAGGTGCGGAGGGAGAAGAGAACGGATTGAGGGGAAGAGGGGAAGAAGGGAGTTGGCAGCGTGTGGGCGTAGTAGTCAGCCAGCGCCAACAGCTCACCCAAGAAAGCAAGCTCTGCTTTCTCGGCACCAACCAAGTAAGTCGATGCAGCATGTAACGTTTCTCTGCAACAACCCAGCCCTGGGCTTACATTACCGCAGAATGCCGGGTGTGGTGGGGTAAAATGCAGCCACTGTAGCCAGCCGCCATCCTCGTCTGTGTCCGTGTCCGTGATGATCGAATGGGGACGACCGACCTGCTGTTTCTTCGCCAGCCCTTTTTCCACCCTCTTTCTGGTACACAACGAACGGCTGACTAGGTGCTCATAGTCCAACGGCTACCACGCAAACAGCTATCGAATTTCTCTACGAATATGTCTACTGCATACGGAATACAGTCGTCGGTGTTGTGCCAGGCCGTGAACCCGTCATTAAAGTGTTTTGGAAGCATCCTTTTGGGATGCCGCAAAAAGGGAGGTCCCCTGTTGAATGATGGAACCAACAGACAGCCCCCCTTTTAAAAACATGTGATGACCTTGATGACGCCGGTGGGCGAAGAAGAAACATTGAACATGAAATCCAGAGATATCCAGCCCATGAAGCTCGCCGCGATAGGAGTTTGTAATCGGTCGTGTTCTTTTTGCATCTACCTACTACAAGGTAGCACGCACACGCATCAGACCGGGGCGGCGTCTTCTAACCCGCCGACTGATGAGTCCGAGCTGGACGCCAGAAGCGCCACTCTGACTGCCATGACAGGCGCCAGGGACGGACGGTGCATATGGATATCAAGCCGTAACCACCACCCTCGTTTCACGTCGCCGTATCCCGTATCGATATCTCTCTGGGTTTGGCGTCGGAACAGGTAGCTGAAGACAAAGGACCACCCATCCACCAGCTGTCGCTCTCTCTCGGCTCGATGTGAGGTTACATGAGGCGAGGAGACCATCATCCCATCCTCCGCCCTCCCCCAGCAACACCCAAGTGCAACCCATGGATTAGATATTGGACGTCCATCTGCGTGTACGCTGCGCGGCGTATCTTGAGAAGCATGCGGTCCCATGTCGCCATGCCAATATTGTTTGGGTTTGACGGTGTCTCGTGCGCAGACGCCAGACCCCCAATCCCAGAGTTGTGGCTCGCCCGTTTTTATCCATCATCAACCACCACCATCATTGTATTTTCCAGGGACCTCCAATCCAGGCTACCCAGAAAGAGCCATACTTTCTGCATATATACATCACTAACTAGCTTGAGCTGGAACCAACGGCCTGGTACGTAGCAATCTATCCTGGATTTCAATCAGCGCATGTCGAACGGTCCGATACATTTGATGCAGCAGCCAGCTACCTAGCTCTCGTGGCTTGCGTCCTCTCTCCGTCCTACTGATCCTCCCGGGTGCCTCGTGTGCCAGATTTGAAAGGAAATAAACTGTCCCGACCTTTACGCTAGTATTTCGCCGCCATCACTTCTCGCTGGATGTAACGACAAATTTACGGCTAAGGGGAACTTGAACCTGACCTCGATGGGCAGGCTCAACGTTATCACGAGACCACACATAAAAACTTGTTAGCATCTTTATGATGTATCTCCCCTTTCCGGTTCCAGACATTCTTACGAGACAATATCCACCTGCGATCCCAAAACAGGGCCTACTAGGTAGCTCCTGACTACTGAACATACCACAGTATCCATGCTGCCACGAGGAAAGCAGGACAGCGGTTAGTCGGTGGCTCATGTGCGTACACTGTACAGTACCCCACGAGCCAGAAGTCTCACGGGAAAAGTACAGTCCCAGGCAGTCCCTCCTTGCCCCTCTCTTCCACAGGCGGGCGGACACACAGGCCTCCTTCCTTGGCCTTTCTTCGGCCGAGATGCCGTCCCGCTGTGACGGACATGCCACATCCCCGCAGCACGGGGTTACGGGCTGGATCCACAGCAGTCCGGGGCTGGCTGGCTGGCGGCTGCGGAGATTGTGTGTTACCGGCCGGTTGGTATTTATTGAGTTGGAAGCCCCCCTTCTCAGAGGCAGTACCATACTGGGTTGCTACCAGACCGATGCCCGAAGCCGCCGGACACCGGCAGCATCAGTCCACATGACGATTTTGTCAGTCCACTTGACGATTTTGTCAGTCCCGTCCCTCCGCGGAGCACATCAACGACATCTCGTGTCCGATTTGGTTACGGCCATGCGTAGATCAGTGTATTTATGCTGCAGGAGGCCGGTTATTGCCTCGGTCAAGTGATACGTTTGGGTTCACGGATCTTTGTTGAAGATCTTTAACGGGAGACGGCGCTGCCCGCTGGAGAAGCGCCTCCTCTTCCACCACACGACCGGACATGTCCGGCCCTTCCGCTGAAGTCCTTCTTTTTCTCTTTTCCTATCCTCATCACTCGGTGCCTAGGTACCTAGATAGCTCTTTGCTTTACCGAGTGGCATCGCCTTCTGGGCGGCAGACACCAACACGGCCATCTGCACAACGGCGGCAGGGATGAGCAACCCTAAATTTCGACCTGTTTCCCACCAACATCCCACCATCCCTTGCGCTATCTAACCCTAAGATCTGGCATCGACCGTCATCTCCAATCCCCCATCACCACTGTCCTACACCCCTCGCAGCACATTGCCCACGCCACTCGCCTCAAGTACCTCTACTGCCTATCAGTAAGACTTTCGATAGAGCCGCTGGCGTGGATCTGCTTACGAACCACCGCCACCCACCTCGAAAGTCAGACCAGTCTACAGGGGGATCACAAAGGTATAGGAAGAGGTGGATGCTTACCTAAACCAAAACCTCCCTCTCCCTCAGCTTCTCCACAACGACCACCCCTTCTCTCTTATGCTGTCCCCACCGCCACTCAAACCTCTCCTCATCATCGCCATCAGTGCGGCTCCTCGCCAGAAACCTCTCCCACGGAGCACATCGGGGTCGTCGTCGGCGCCGTCTTCGCACAAGCGAGGTACAGCGCCAGGTCCGGAAATCCAAATCCGCCGCTGTTGCTGTTGCTATTGCTGTCGCCGTGGCGGTGGCTATCAAGCTGCGAGGACGACTGCGACAGAGACGTCGTCATCAGCTCCTCGCAACACAGCGCGCTGTCGTACTGCCCCATGCTGCGTGGGAAGCCGTCGAGCAAAACGCCGATGCCGATGCCTTTCTCGCTAGGCCCACCACTATCATCATCATCATCATCATCATCATCACCATCACCGTGGCTGCCGCTCCCGTACTGCTGCGCGCTCCATCCTCGTTGCTAACTCCGTCCGG
Source organism: Ophioceras dolichostomum (assembly GCA_003049485.1). Lineage (NCBI taxonomy): Eukaryota > Fungi > Ascomycota > Sordariomycetes > Magnaporthales > Ophioceraceae > Ophioceras > Ophioceras dolichostomum. Next base: position 20,068 of record PYST01000513.1, read on the forward strand.
TCGGCCGTAGCGTGCTATACCAGCGCGGCAGCACTCGCGGATATGCGCAGCAAGCAACGGGACGATCTCGTCACCACTCATCACGGTACCGCGGCCGATGTGGCCCGTAACATCTGCTTTCGACGCGCGCAGCCAGCCAGTCGCCGACGGAGATGTGGTACAGCAAGGGTGGGGGCTGTCGCTGTGGCCAATGCATACGGAAGCGTGGGTCGCTCGAGAGGAGGGCGCAGATTGTGCCCTTGCCTGAGTCGGGCGCGCCTGGATGGAATGGATCAAATCAGCTAACGTACCCTCCCTTGGTCGCTGGTAGGAAAAAGAGGTTTTGTTACAGCACAGGGACTTACCTAGGACGATGATTTTGGCCTTCGGCTTCGTGCCTGCTCCTGTTCCTCTCGAGGAGGAGTAGGACGTTCCCGTCGGCATGATTCTCATTATGTTTTCCTGCCTTTCTTGTGTGCCTGTGTGCCTTCCTCTTCCGCTCTAGGTTGTTTGCAATCGGATACGGGAAGGAAGGAAGTTGAGAGGGAGCCTGGAAGATGGGGCGAAGCTTATCAAGCAACTCAGAGGCAAGCAGGCAGGCGCCGTTCGATATTAAACATGTCTGCCT